>CAUYPK010134145.1:0-84281 GCA_963574355.1 Loris lydekkerianus | reverse complement strand
TCACTCTATTGTTGCTGGATCTTTGTAGGGAGTGACCCTGTGTAGTTCCCCTGGGGCTGCTGTAGTTAGAGGATTCTGGTTGTGGAAGCAGCTCTGGTGTGCGACACACCCGGATTCAGCAACAGGGCTGGGGGTGGTGCGCACGGTTCTCTGTGCCTGACGCCCGGTGACTTTGGCACAGAGAGCCCAAGACTCTAGCAGCCCCTGGCCAGGAGAAGGGCTCTGTGCAGAGGCACGGAGGGCTCCAGAGGGCACGCAGCTACCAGAGTCCCTGGTCAGATGGATGAGCTAATATGGAGCCTGGGAGGACATAGGAGGGGGGACGCAGGGTTGCGTGGCTCCCGCAGTTCCTGGTCAGGGAATGTGGAGCCCCGGTGGGTGTGCTTCACCAGTCAGGGGTCGCTGCACACCTCTTATGGATGTCTGGGCAGCTCCTAGCCCAGGAGTTTGAGGTTGCTATGAGCTGTGATGTCAGGGCACTCTACCCAAGGCAATAGCCCAAGGCTCCAGTGTTCCAAAACCGTCTCACTCTGCCCCTTATGATTAGGGCTGTGAGGCAGTTCAGTCCCCGCCTTTAAGCTGCTCAGTCACTAGGTTACTTTGTCCCGCCCGATTCTTGCTCTGGAACCCTGAGGGCAAAGCTTGCCGGAGCAGTTTTTCCACACAATGGCTTTCACTGAACCCTGCTCAGTGGCTCATTTTGGGGCACCAGACAATGCCCTAATTTCTCCACACTTTTGCTCAAGCTCTCCCTAAGGCAGCTCAACTGAGCGTCACGTCCAAGAACACCAAAAAAGTTCACAGGTAAGACCTTTCCAGTTTGCAGTCTCACTGCTCCTTGTACTAACAGTTGCCGGCGTGAGTAGGTCGATCGAACACATGCAGTCACTTGCCAGTTTTCCACTGTTTTTGTCTTCCTCCTGGGGTCCAGAAGTCCCTTGCTGGCTCCCTGTATCCTCAAAGGGATGAACATAGGCAGATCCCACCAGCCAGAGATGTCTGGAGTCTTGTCTCCCCAGACTCGCAGAGCCCAGTTACAGGGAAGCTGAATATAAGGAACCTAGATACAAGTACGTTTCTGTGTGAAAAGGATACTTTCCTTCCTGGTTATACCCAGGGATGAAATTCCAAATACTTCACAACAGGCTGGCACTATTATTGGATGCGGTTTGAACACAGCTAGACAGCTGTGCCATGTGAATGTCAGTCATAATTATTTTCACAAGTACTCTCAATGGGATTAAGGTTTTTTGTTTTCATTTTCTGAAGACATAGGGTCTCACTCTTCACCAGGCTGGAGTGTAGTGGCCTGATCACAGCTCACTGCAGCCTCAAACCCCTGAGTTCAAGCAATCTTCCCTCCTCAGCCTCCCTGATAGTTAGGACCACAGGTGTGTGCGAAGGTAATCTTTGAAATTTTTGTAGAGATGGCGTCTTGCTACGTTGCCCAGGCTTGGACTTCTGGTCTAAAATGATCTTTCCACAATGGCCTCCCAAAGTTCTAGAATTACAGGCATGAGCCACTGTGCCCAAACAGAATTAATTCTTGAAAAATAAAATAAATAAAATGAGGTTTCTTTGAAGTCAGGTATCTACATTAATTTGGTTTTACTATGTTCTAAAAACTGTACCAGGAATTTCTACATGCATTATTTTATTCAACTGAGTAATTCTTTAGTTTAATTCAGAGCAATTCAGTTATCTACCCAGTTAGGAAGCTTAGAATTTGATCAACAAATCATAAAATCACAAAACACACTCAAGACACTAAAGCCACTCCCCGTAATGCTAGAATCTCTTCTATAATATTCATGCCAAGTGGTTAACCAGCTTATCCGTGAATAGAGAATACTTTTGAGAGGCTCTTGGTTCTTTCTTTGCAGTTACAGAAGGCTGTTAAAACTTAGCAGAGGATCATCATTTTATTCCTAACTCGTTGGTCTTCGGTTTATTGTCACAAATAGAACCTTCTTCTTAAACACACCAGTAACCTCAACTGTCTCTCACCATATCCTGGCTTAAAGCCTTCTCATTACCTTACTCATGATCTGCTATATGTCTACCAGTTGGACTGTTCTGATCATAGACGTAATTTGTATATTCATTTACATTCATTAAGATACGTATCTGTGCATTTGTAATCCTCACAACTGATTCATTTCCATTTTAAAGTGATAGCAGTTCTCTGCTCACCATCAGATTAATTATCCCTTAAGTCAGAATTCCTACTGTGTAAATTGTTTCCTAGAAGCCTCGTTCTGTGGAGTCTCCCTTTCATGTTGGAAGAACAATTGCAGGTTCAAGGCACCAAGCAGACCACAAAACAATCACTAAGGTGTAAATTATGCACCAGAAGATTAAGATTTACTAAAAACAAAGTATCAAACTTTTGGCTAATTCTAATTTACAAAGAAAACTATCCCAGTAATGATAATTTCCAAGTTATTTGAATCTTCAACTTGCTACTATGGGTAGACTCTGGTCTAGGCACTTATTACACATAGCAATAAACAAATGTAATTCTTTGTTTCATTCTTTAAAAAGCATTATTGAGTAATAAATCACTTGTAAAACAATAAAAAATTAGCATAAATTTGATTGGAGGATTTCTTGAAAATTACAGAGTCATCCGAATCTCAGTATTTCAACAGACCTAAAAGTTATCTAATCTACCCATTATTTTAATGTCAGGATTTCACATAGTATTTATTACTATTTGGTACCTTTTTCATGAAGTTCAAATGGGGTTAAGATTCACAAAGCCCTTAAAACAGTGTGTGATTTTTTTTTTTTTTTTTTTTGAGACAGACTCTCAAGCTATCGCCCTGGGTAGAGTGCCATGGCGTCACAGCTCACAGCAACCTCAAGCTCTTGGGCTTAAGCGATTCTCTTGCCTCAGCCTCCCAAGTAGCTGGGACTGCAGGTGCCTGCCACAACGCCTGGCTGTTTTTTTGCTGCGGTTGCCATGGTTCTTTCAGCTGGCCCAGACGGGCGTTCAAACCCGCCAGCCTCACTGTATATGGCCGGTGCCCTACCCACTGAGCACGGGCACTGCCAAAGTGTGTAATTTTTAAAAATTAATTTATAAAACTGGTCTTGTCACAGTGAGATAGCACCAACTCCAGTGAAAACGGTTTTTATCCAAAAGTCCCAAATCAACACAATTATAACCTTGACTCAAAGAGTACAAGGACAATGCATTTAACCAGAACATACGTGCCCCTGCAACATTCTGAAATTTTAAAAAATATATAATTCTGTCACAAAAATGGAAAAAACAACAACCAACCAACCAGTCTTTTAGGGGACAGTGTATAGAGAAAACAACTTGTGTTTACAGAATAAAATCTTATGACAGTATACACTTTTGAAAAAACTTTGTGACCATGTTATTTCTAGCCCTTTGCCTCTGGAATATGTCAAAATTAGCTTTCTCAGAGATATAATCTGATGACTTATCAATAGCAGCAAAATACGCAGAGAATACTTGGCCTTTTCCAGTCACCCAGCTTCTAGAAGAGGAATGGAACCCACCTCAAACAGACTTTCTCCTCAAAAAAATGGGCATAGTTATTTTACTGCAGACAATCTCACTGTAAAAACAAGAAAATGATCCCCTTTCCAGATGTTGCTGATAGTTTGTACATGCTGGAAATGAAAAGCCCAAGAAATTCTATGTTAAGTAGTAATTTAATATCAAATAGACAAGTTGCCAGTTGTGGGAATATTCTACCTTGTTAACAACACTCAGAGTTGCCTTTCATTCTATAAACTTCCTTTTCCTTTTAAGAGGGAATTTATACAGTTAAATAATTTCAAATCATTTATTTTTAGTTTCCTTAAGAGAAGCATATGTATCTTGTTTGTATTAGTTTTGGGGGGATTCCAAGATAGTTGTCTAAATTTCCTGCATTTTCAGCAGAAAATAAAACCTTCAACAGAATTAATGGGATTTTGCCAAAGGGGGGAGGAGAGGGAGGAAGTGCACGGCCAGGTCCTCTTTAAAGTGAGCACGCCCATGGCCTTCAAAGCCCGTCACTTCATGATAGATGCCTGTTATCTTTATGTTGTTGATTCACTGGCACACATTCTGAAAAACTTTGTGACCATGTTATTTCTAGCCAGAATTGGATTTGTCCCCAAATATTGAGCTTGCGAGAGAGAAGTAGCTTTATATTACACACAAATCACAGCTAATGAATAAATCCTGTGACTGACCGAGACCCTAGGAACCTTAATGAAGTGGTGGGACGGCAGGCGGTGAGGAGACAGCAGAGTTAGGGTACCAGTGGGCTCAAGTGGAGAGGCAAAACTGCATGGTCTTTTATCCATTCCTTGGTCGTGGTTTGAACGTGGCCCTCAGCCTCAACTAGACCTGCAAGGTTGTCCTTTAACATACATGGCTGGGAAGGTGCGGGAGGCAGGGGCAAGGGGACGGTGCTAACTGCACATGATTTTCCATATCTGGAAAAAAGCCAGAACTCACAAAAAAGGAATGTTCTGATCAGAATCCAACTAAGTTGCAGCCCCTCCAAATAAGATTACATTAGGCCACTTGCACTGGGTATAACTTGGGGTACAGGGTGAAGTTTCTCACCTCTCCCCAGGCCTCCCTGCTGGCAGGAGAGAGTAAGCGTATACTGGAACTTGGTGTTTCTCTTCTTTAAAATATAATGTTTTGCTTAAGAGGTTGTGTTCTTTTTCATTCTTCTTAATAAAATATATTGGTGTTTTTTTATAAAAAGAAATACTTTTCTACATTCTAAACAAAGTAAAATCTGAGTAAAATAATATTCTAGGACATTGTCTTTTTAATGGCTTTCACTTTCTGCCAAGTGCTTCTTCTCACCCCAATCTGAGGTCCGAGAGCCCCAGTTCAGTTCCAGCTCTACACTAGCTGTGCGACCTTTGCTAAGTGATCTGAGTTACAGTTCTTATTTGCAAATAAGTGCTTGTATGATGTTTAAAAATCCCCTTCTACTATTAAGTCTCAGCTTCCTAAAGTATTCAGAAAATACTGAATTTAGAAAGCAAATTTTATGAGAATAACCGGAAATGTAATTAATGTACAAAAGTATTTAGGGAAACTTCAAACTTAAGGAAAATTCAGTATTTACTTTAGATTACCCACCACATTGAATAGAGTCATTGTTAGTTTTTAGAAGGGGAAAAAAAAATCCAAAAACCTTTGAAAGTAAAAATGTACAAGGCTACATTCCAAAATAATCATTCTCTAAACCAAGAAACCTACTGCTTCTTCTATTTTCAATGTATGTTATTTATCTTTGATACTGTTAACACACAGGAGGGAAATAACCTCTCAAGTTGTATGCCATGGATTTCACATTGACTTTAGAGAACTATGATGTTGGATGCCCTCTGCTCATTCTTTCTTGGGAAAAAGAGTCAGTGGTACTAAGAAAGGCAGCAAATGAGAACATACAGCGGTGCTATTGCCCTGAAGTAAAATTAAAAAGTAGAAACAGAGCAGCTGCAGGTCAGTAGAGACAAGCTCGTAAATGAGCTCTCATCTCAGTGTTGCCATGAAGTGGGCAAGTCACTTTCTCCAGCCTCAGTTCCTTTAAATCTAAAACAAATAGGTTAAAAAAAATAAAAACATAAAAAAAAATAGGCTCCCTAGGGCGGCATAGGAAAGTGTTACAAGAGACCTTGACCTCAGGTTCCACTTAGGATTTGGAAAAAGGCAAAAAAATCTTTCTTACCCAAATGGTAACAAAAAGCCAGATAATTTAATAATCTTAAGTCACCTTAAGTCCATCAGAATATGACTTTGCAAGGCAACTTCCTCTTTTTTGGAGCAAGAAGCATAAACATGTTTGGCTGACCATGAGAGGAAGAGGTGGTCTCCATAGAAGAAGGTCAGAAGGAAGTAGCTAAAATGTCAAGGAATTCTTAAAGGCTAAGTGTGGCCCAATCAGTCAGTTTGGCAGGCTGAAGCCCCAGACGCAGCAGTTTATGTTCACTTCATGGCTCTTTTTCACGGGCCTCTACCAGGTTCTCATGAAAAAACCTGGGTGTGGGGCAAGAGATGGAAGAGATTTCCCCCAGGTCACCTGCTCCTCTGATCCTCCGATTCTCTCATGCTATGCAAAAGCCGTAAGCCGTAAGCCATGGGGGCAGCACACCCTCTTGGCTTTGAGCACAAAGTTCCATCACTTTTAGGGGAGAAGCAGAGACAACCCATCTGCCTGTCCCTGAATAAGAGGGTGGAAATTCTCTCACCTCCAGGACACAGGCAAAGATTCATTCCTGCTGATGGAGGGATAAAAAGCAAAAACCTAGCACTGGGCTCTGAGGCAGGAAGGACACCAGGCAAGTTCCGGATCCCGTGTGTATACCAATACCATGCAGAGGTCTAACACGGGAACGGGAACAGGAATGCCAAGAAAGCCCCCACCTCTAACACCCAGGCACACACAGGGACTCCCCAAGATTGCAGCTGGACTAGGACAACGGGAGACCTCTTTTCTAACCCTGCTGCAGGGGCTGCTGAAAGCAGGGCAGCAAAGGAACACTGAGAAACCTTGACGCCACAGACCCCACTCTCTAAGCATGAAGTAACTAATGCTGGGGGAATCTGAAGTCAGCAGTACCCTGAACATACAAAACTCAAAATCTGCTTAGGTCTGGGCTAGAAGGAGCCAACTCTACATTAACAGTTTACCAATATTTTTTACCTCAGATTCTGCTGTCCTATCACAATGTCCAGAATTCAACAGAAAATATGAAACCCATATAACTCATATACTCCATGAGTACAAGGGACTGAGGGGAGAGAGACCCCGTGAGAAGCCGAGTGCTACTGGTGTACCTGAGCGGGTAGATCTGGGGTGGGAGAGGCAGGAAGGCTAGTCAACATTTGGGGAAAAAACATAGCCTAAAGGAAAAAAATACAGCATTCAATATGTGAAACTTTAAATCTTTTAAATTAAAAAGGAATCCCACAAAAGGAAGCAAGACTAATGACAAATAAGAAAATATTAGCAACATATGTCTCAAAGAGCAAAAATAGATAAAGAAATCTTACAAGTCAGTAAGAAAAATATAAATAGCACAATGGTAAAATGTTATCAGGACTTCAGAGAGGCAGCCACAGGCATACATAAAAATGCACAGCCTTACAGTCATTTATAATTAAATAACTAAAATTCAGACAGTAAACAAAATGTTCCCAAAGAAGGGAAAGCTAAATGAATAAGATAGAAAATAAGAAAACTACAACAGTAAGTAAAGAAATAAATTCAGTTTTACTAAAAGCAAACAAACAATAGACAAAATGCTGAACAGAAATGAGGAAAAAATCGCAAATATACAACTTCAGAGATAAAAAAGAAGATATAACTACAGACTGGGAGGACATCCCAATCTTCCCGCCTTGGATGCCACCTGCTCCTTGTGTCCTCACATGACCTTTCCTCTGTGAACAGTACGCATGTCTCTGTCGCTTCTTATAAGGACTCCAGCCCTACTGGACCAGGGCTCCACTCTAATTGCCACAGTTAACCTTAATTAACTTGTTACAGGTTCTATTTCCACACACTTACATGGCGGTTAGAGCTTCAACACATGAATCTGGGGAAAACACAGCCATCATATCTTCTGATATGTGAACCAAATATAGTGCCACCTATGAGGCTTTCTCAACATGAATCTATCCCAATCTCTAGAGCTAACTTCCACTTACAGTCAACATGAAGGACAGAGAATGAGCTCCATAATACAAAAGGACAAACCAGAGTGTAGAAGACCCTGGAAGACAAATGGCTCCGTTTCTTCAGTGTGATACTGAAGGGGAGATAAGGAAGGGGAATTGCTCTCAAAAGAGACTTGGGAGATTAACAACCAAATGTGTGAATCTTACTTGAATTCTGATTTTAACACATTGCCAATAGCCATTTTTAAGACTTCGGGAAAAATTTGATTATGTGTTAGATTACACCTAGGAAATATTGCTACTTTTGGTAGATGTGATAATGATATGTAATTATAAAAGAAAATATTTTTAGAGATGCACTGAAATATCAAAGAGTAAAATTCCAGAATTTATTTTAAAATGCTTCTGTAAAGGAAAAATTAAAAGTTCAGATAAAATCTAACTGTAGACTCTAGGTAATGGGAACATGGGGGGAGGGGAGTTCATCAAACTACTTTTGTGTATTTTGAACTTTTTTCATAAGAAAATATTTTTTTCAATCGACAATTTAAATGAAAAGGAAAATCTTCTAGAAAACTATTATTTCCTCATCTTTTTAACCTGTGATCAAATAAAAAATGTAAAGAGAAAAACTATAAAGAAAAAGAAAAGTCTATCATAGATATATCATAGATATATTGTAAAAAAAGGGAATTATGTTCACATGGTTTTATGAGTAAAAGCCTTCAGAGAATATGCATATAATACTCTGCCAGTAAAGCTTTTAGAACAGGGGGGGAAAAAGATAGTTTCTCGTTTTGTTCTTCCTTAAAGGGGGATGGCATCTATAATTCCAAAATCTGGTAAAGTTAGTTTAAAAATAAAAATAAAAACCAGTGTCAGTAAAATATTCAATAAAGCATGTGTGTCAAATTTGAGATTGTATTAAAAAATGCTACACCCCAAGTAGTTTCAAGAATTTTGAGAGTACAATATTAGGAAATCTATAAGTAAATATCCAAGGGAGAAAAAGAAGACATGATCATCTTAATAAATTTTAAAAAGGAAATAGAGAAAAGTCAATAGCACTTCTCATTTAAAAAACCGTAAAGTATTTTACAGGCTCATGCCTGTAATCCTAGCACTCTGGGAGGTCAAGGCAGGCAGATTGCCTGAGCTCACAGGTTCAAGATCAGCCTGAGCCAGAGTGAGACCTCATCTCTAAAATAGCCAGACGTTGTGGTGGGTACCTATAGTCTCAGGTACTTGGGAGGCTGAGGAAAAAGGATTACTTGAGCCCAAGAATTTGAGGTTGCTGTGAGTTATGAGGCCATGGCATGCTACCTAGGGCAACAAAGTGAGACCCTGTCTCAAAACACACACACACACACACACACACACACACACACACAAACTGGTAAAGGGCCGGGCAAGATGGCTCACACCTGAGCTCATGAGTTGGAGACCAGCCTGAGCCAGAATGAGACCTTGTCTCTAAAAATAGCCAGTGTTTACTTCCTCTCTTTCTGTTTTCTTGATGAAGGCTCCCAAAGCTATAAATTTCCCTCTTAAGACTGCCTTTGCAGTATCCTAAAACTACAGATGTTGGCATGGATGTGGAGAGAAGGGAACACTTCTACACTGCTGGTGGAGAATGAAAGCCAATATGACATTTTTGGAAAGAAGTTTGAACACTCAAGGCACTAAAAGTAGACTTACCATTTGATCCTACAATTCTTCTAGTAGGTATATACCCAGATGATCAAAAATTATTTTACAACAAGGACATTTGTACCAGAATGTTTATTGCAGCCCAATTCATAATACCCAAGACATGGAAATAGTCCAAGTACCCATTGACCCATTAATGGATTAACAAATTGTGGTATATGTACACCATGGAATACTATGCAGCCATAAAAAGATGAGACTTCACGTCTTTTATGTTTACTTGGATGGAGCTGGAACATATTCTTCTTAGTAAACTATCTCAAGAATGGGGAAAAAGTATTCAATATAATCAATACTACTATGAAATCAATATATAATCACCTACACACTCATATGAATGGAAAAACATAACTATAGTCCAGAAAGTAGAAGGGGAGAGGGGAGTGTATTTGGGGGGACCTCATGATGTGCATGATGCAATGGTACATTTCAAAACTATTAAGAAATAAGTATAATTGTGATGGATGTGTTACTTAGTTCAATGTAAGCATTTCATATTGTATATTGAAGCAGTACCCTGAACCCCATAAATGCATTAATGTACAAAGTTATGATTTAATAAAAAATACTAAAACTATAAAGACTCATTATCTTTAATACACAATGTAAAGAACTTTAATTTCAATGCCAGATTAAACATTTTCTCAGCAGGATACTGTTATCAATTTGGTGCTTGAGTTTGGAAAGTTGCCATCTACAAAGGGTGGAGAATAAAAAAATGTCCAAATAATAAGACTGTACTTCAGAAATAAATATATATGATAATAAAAAAATACTGAGTGTGATGCACTAGACACCATGTAGCAATGTAATGCAGAACATTGCATGAGTGTTTTAAAGGGTTATATTAGGGTGACAACATAAAACATTGAATTGAGTTTAAAAACATATTGTTATAAAACTTGTCTTTCCTAAGAAATAACCTAGAAAACTAGACTTTTATGGATAAAAAATAGATCACACTGAAAGCCATAAGAGAATATTCTGATCTTTCTTATTTATAGACATAAAATTGACTGTCATCCAAATGTCATTAGGTAGATGAGAATAAGATTCTTCCCTAAAGTGGAAAGAGAAAAGAGAAAATGCCCTATCTCTTCAAAAACTACCTTTGTACTCATTTGCTGTTTTATTTTTAAAAATACCCACTGTGTATATTATATTCAGAAACGTAAATTATGTGACGCATCTACAATAGCAGCACAAATTTGATTGCTTATTTTATTCACATCACACTTTAAAAAGTGTTTTTATTTCTTACTTAGAATGTTCGCCAATGTTCAGTGGAGAGTGTGATGTGTTCTTCAAAACAATCAACATTAAATGTTCCCCATGTTGATCTACAGCTTATACACCATCTGTATCAAATTAGTTGGTTCCTTGCTTGAAGAAATTGACAGGATGATTCTAAAGTTCATATGGAAATAGGAAGGACCAAAACCAATGAAATCTTTATATTCAAGAAAAAGAACTAATGTGGAGGACTTAACACTTCTCAAATTCAAAATTTAAAACACAGGGGAGCCATTGAAATAGTATACAACTGGCATAAGGATACACGTAGGCTCATGTATCAATGAAATAGAATTGTAAATCTAAAAACAAACTTTTATATCTATGCTCAATTGATTTTCAACAAAGGGTTAATACAATTCAACTGGGAAATTCGTTTTTATAACAAATGGTTTCAAGATGATTGGATAGCCATATGCGCAATAATTCACATGAAATTATACCACAAACATGAGCACAAATTTATCTCAAAAAGGATCATAGACATAAATGAAGGGGGGGGGGAACTATCAAACACTTACAAGAAAATACAAAAATAATTTTTAGTGACCTTGAGTTAAGAAAATCATTGTGAACCATCAAATTTGGATGCCAAAATGATGGAATGGCCAAAGCAACAATAAATTAATTCTACTTCCTTAAAAGAAAACAAACTTTAGGATTTAAAGCCAAATATCAAGAAAATTAAAGAGCAATTCTGCAAATAAGAAAAGATATTTGCAAATGGTCTACTTGTTAAAACCTTTTATCTGGATTCTAGACTATATAAAGTACCCTTAGAATTGAAAAATAAACATATTAATAGGCCAATTTAAAAAGGGCAAAGGAGCAATCCTTCTACACCCAACTTCCATTAAGAGTTTTTACCGTAAAAGAATGTGGAATATGTCAAATGTGCTTTCTGCATCTATTTAAGTGATCTTATGCTTTTGTCCTTCATTCTGTTGATGTGATGTATCATATAGATTTTCATTTCTTGATCTATCCCTATATCCCTACTATAAATTCCACTTTATTGTGGCGAATGATCCATTTGATGCACCATTGAAGTTGGTTTGCCTTGCATTTTGCTGAGGATTTTTGCATTTAAGTTTTTCAGGGATATTAGCCAGTAAGTGTTTTTTCTTGGGGTGTTGTCTGATTGTGATATCAGTGTAATACTAGCCTTATAAAGTGAGTTTTTTAGTATTTGCTCTTCTTTACTTTTTTTGGAAAGTTTTGAGAAGGATTACTATTGATTCTTTAAATGGTTGGTAGAATTTAACAGTGACACCCTCAGGTTCTGGTTTCTGATTTGATGGGAGACTCTTATCACTGATTCAATCTCCTTACTTTTTATAGTGTCTGTTCACATTTTCTGTTGCTTCCTTACTCAGTCATAGTAGGTTGTATCTTTCCAGGAATTAATTTATTTCTTCTAGGTAATTCAATCTGTTGCTGCATGGGAGACTTGTCATTACTCATTCAATCTCCCTACTAATTATTATTGTTCTGCTTAAATTCTTTATTTATCTATTAATTTTATTTCAGATTAATACAAGGGCACATATGATTAGGTTACCTTGGTGCATTTGTTAGGGAAAGATCTAGTTTTTAGTTGAGTCCTTCATTTAGGAGATGCACCATATACCTCTACATTGTACCTGTTAGGTGGGAACTTACCAACTCCAATTTTCTCCCTTGTTCAGAAATTTAATTGAGTTAATATCTTGTGAGAATTTATTTATGTCTTCCAGGTTATCTATTTCATAGTACATAATTTTTCATAGTGTTCTCTTATGATTCTTTGTATTTCTGTGGTTTTGGTTGTAATGCCTCCTCTTTTTTTTCTTTTTTTTCTAATTTTATTTGGGTCTTCTTCTTTTTTTTTTTTTTTATTTATCCCAGGCAACAGGTTTAATACAATTTTTTTTTTATATTTTCATAAGAACAAATCTTAGTTTCAGTGATCTTTCTTATTGTTTTCTAGTCTCCTTGTTCATTTCTGCACTGATTCTTATTATTTTCTTCCTTCTATTCACTTTGTTCTTAGATATAATTTCTTTAGACAGGTTAGGTTGTTTAAAATCTTTTTTGTTTATGTAGGTGTTTGTTACTATAAACTTTCCTGTAATAACTTCTTTTGCTACCTCCCATACGTTTTGTGGTTACAAATGATAGCTAATATGATTTTAATTTTCATAAATTTGTTGAGGTTTGTTTTGTGGCCTGAAATATGGTCATTACCAGAGAAAGTTTCAGATGTGCTTGAGTAAAATGTGTTCTGCTGTTGTTGGATGGAATGTACTATGTCTATTAAATCCTTTTGGTCTAAATTTTGCTCTAAGCATGACATTCCGTATTGATTTTCTGTCTGTATGCTCTGTCTTTTGTTAATAATGGGATGTTGAATTTTGCATTTACTGTTTTACAGTCAATCCCTCCTTCATATCTATTAATATTTACTTTATATATTCAGGTGCTCTGATTTTGGATTAGTATATATTTACAATGATTATATCCCTTGATGACTCGGTCCATTCATCATTATAGATTTCCTAGCTTTGTCTCATTAAGTAGTTTTTGACATAGCCTATTTTATTTAATATAGATACAGTTACCCTTCTTTGTTTTGGTTATTATTTGCATGGAATATTTTTGCATGTCTTCCTTTTTGATTTATGTGTTCTCTATAGTTGAAGTGAATTTCTTATTGGCAACATATAATTGCATTTCACATGGGTATGTGCACATGTGTGTATTCATTCTGTCATTTTATATATTTTGATTCAATAATTTATTTAATCCACTTATGTTTCAGGTAATTATTAATAAGTAAGGACTTTTGCTATTCCCATTTTGTTCATTGTTTTCTCTTTTTTACAGATGCTTTGTACCTTTCTCTCTATGTTGCTGTGTCCATTTGGAGTTAGGTGATTTTCTGTAACAGTGTGCTTTGATGTTACACTTTTATTCTTTTGTGTGTATACTACAGGTTTTTGCTTTTATGGTTAACATGAGGCTTACATTCAATCTATTACAGTTGTAGCGGTCTAATTCAAGCTGACAACTAACTGTGACTACATACAGAATCTTCCCACTTTTACTTCAGGCCATGATGTAGTTTTTATGTTTGTTCTTTCCAAATCTCACGTTGAAATTTGATCTCCAGTTCTTGAGGTGGGGCTGAGTGAGAAGTGTTTGGCTCATGAGGGTTGATACTGATGAATAGTTTATATATCTCATTGTGATAATGAGTGAGTTATTCCCATATTAGTTAACACAGGAGCTGATGGTTTAAATAACATGAGAGCTCCCTCATGTCTCTTCTGCTTTTCCTCTTCCCATCTCACCTTCCACCTTAATCAAAAGTCCCTTGAAGCCGTCATGAGAAACATATACTGGCATTATGTGTGATGTACTGTTTGCAGAGCCATATGCCAAATAAGCCTTTTTTTTTTTTTTCAATAAATTATTCAACCTCAGGTACTTACTTTATAATGATGCAAAACTGACTATGACAGCACCCACATTTTATGCTTTGAGGTCTCACTCTTTATCTTTTCATATTATTCAACTTTTAAAATTATTATAGTTATTAATGTTTTGAATACATTCATGTTGTGCTGTTCACACCAAATTTATAAGTGATTTGTGTGCTGCCATTACAATATTAGAGTACTCTGATTTTTACCACCCAATTAATTTTACTACTGAGTTTTATGCTCTCAAGTATTTCAGTGTTACTAATTGGAATCCCTGCATTTCAGCCTGGAGATGTTCCTTTCTTGTTGGACATTCAGGTTTTGTTTGTCTGGAAAAGTTTTAAATTTCCTTTAATTTCTTAAGGATGGCCTTATGAGTTACAACATACTTTATTGCCAATTTTGAAAGTGCAGTACTTAAACATATCATTCTACTCACTCTTAGCCTGCAACATTTCTTCTGAGAAATCGGCTGCTAGCCATTTCAGAACTTCTTTTACGTGGCATTACCATTACATCCTTTTAACTCTTGCTTTCAGTATCTGCTCTTTGTCTTTGAATTTGACGGTTTAATTATATGATGTTCCCTCTTGTGGCCTTGTTTGGATTGGATCTGATTAGATACATTTGCCTCCTTATGTAGCTATTTATGTATTTTTCTAGAATGGAAAGTTTTCTATTGTTTCTTTGAATGAAATGTTTACCCATTTGTCTCTTTCTTCTCTTTAATTTTTTTAACTCAAATGTTTGATTGTTTGGTATTGTCCCACAAATCTTATAAGCTTTCCTCATCTCTTTGTATTCTTTTCTTCTATGCGCTACATTTCAAAATAACTTGTCTTTTGAATTTTCTGATTATTTATTCTTACTGATAAATTCACTTATGAAAACTGTGCTGTATTTTTTATTTTATTCATTATATTTTCTAGTTCAAAAATTTCTGATGTTTTATATATAATTTCAATCTCTCTGTTAAATTTCTCATTTTGATCATTTAATTTTTTTCTAATATCATTAAATAATTTATCTGTATTTTTCTGAGGTTCATTGAACTTATTCTGAATAGTCATTGTGAATTTTTGTCAGATACTTGATTCATCCCCATTGCTCTAGGTTAGCTACTGGAAGATTATTATGTTTTTGTGGTCCTATATCTCCTTGTTGTTTTATGTTTCTTGTTGACTTTTGTCTGTGCATTTGAAGAAGGTATTTTACAGTCTTTGAATAATGTCTGTGCCAGGAAGAGCTCTTTACCAGCCAGCCCATTCTGTCTGGCAAATCAATAATAGTCTAAATTTATCAATTTTATTCATTTTCTCACGTGAAAAAAATGAAAACATGTTAAATTTACCAAAAATTATTTTCCTATGGTTAATGAGTGCTATATTTTCTCTGGTTTATACTGCTGTATTCTTTCGGGTAATTATATAAGAAATATTTTTTTCCTTTAAGAAATTTTTATTATTATTTTAAATTATGAACAGTTTATAAGACAAAACTTTTATCCCACTTAAGTTATTTTCATCAAAACTCAAGGCATACATTGAAGCAAAAATTACATTCTTAGCCTTCTTTTTTTTTTTTTTTTTGCTTTTTTTCTTATATCTTAATTCTGTACTCCATGTAATTTTATGCAGTAGGAACATTCTATTATTCTAATTTACTTGTTAAAACACATGTAGGTAGATGTAAACACAGTTCTTTCAAAGGTATATACTTACTCATTTTCTAGCATTTATGTACATGCACCATGCCATATTTATTCTTTCTATAATTTCTATTGTGTGCCTGATTTTTGCTACATACTTCAGTAGGCACTCAGAATTGTGTTATGGAGGGACTTAGATTTGACAAAGTTGATAATTCTTTGTATTTAAAAAGGCTCAAATACTTACCGTAAATCTGAGAAAAATACAGTTATGGAAACCTAATTAAATTCTCTATGGGCTACAAAGCAAGTGTATTTGGAGAATATGGAGTTTAAATAATATTTCAAATTGAATAGAAAATAGAGTGGTTGATGGATAGATGGAGATATGAGCAAATTATATATGGGACCTGTATATAGAAATTACTCAACTCATTGCAACAGTCTCAGTCTTCCCTGGAATATGTGATGTTTTTAACCTCTATTTTAATTCTAAATTTGCTCTTTGACAAAGGCAATTGTAATGCTATGTATAATGGAAACATTGGGATTAATAATTTTGATTTTCCAGCAAGAAAAGATCTTAAATTTTTAAATATTTATGAGATTTAAACAAATAAAACCCCAACTTGCTAATAACCTATGAGATGGATGTTTTTATTCATTCAAAAATGATAGCCTTATTAAAATAATTAATTTAAGATAGAATATGCAGAAAAGTCTGGTTATGTTTTATTATTTTTTTTCATAATTTGGTGATAATACTTTAGGCTATTTTCTTTTTCCATGTGTCTGAGGAAGCAAAGCATCTGAAAGTGGCAAATATATGCTTCTTAAATTTAAATAGACTCTGAATACAGAAATGTTGTAGTATAATTTTAATTAAATAAATAGCAATTCCTTATATCCTTGTCAAAATTGAAAACCAACATAAAAATGCGTATAGAAACCACACAATTGTTCATGGCTTGCTCAAACTACAAAATAAAAGCCTCAAAAATAAGTAACTAGCTTTGCATTAGGTCATTTTATATTCTCTGTTGTTAATGCTTGCTTGCCAACTGAAGTTATGATTCAGACCAATTGATTAGATTATGTTGTGATTAGGAGTCTCTTCATAAAGGTTATCATATTTATTTTATATAAACTAAAAATAAATCACATCAGATTTAAATTCTTGCTTTTTAAAAATTGATTTACCAAAGCCATACTATTTGCACATAATCCCCAATGTGGTGTTGTTTCTCAGAAGCTTTAAAAACCAACTTCCTGGAATCAGAATCAGGTAAATTGTTTGTACTGATGCTCAAGGGAAGTGCTGATCAAGAGCAGTGATACATACAGCTACAGTTGATTCTATATTATCAGTCTTGAACAGAAAAAGTTAGCTATCATTTAGTATAAATTCCATGTTTTCACTCCTTTCTGTTCTTATACTGTGCATCTCCTAATGAAAACATTTTGTATGTCATACCAACCAGGAATAGCATTAATATTAAATATTTCTTTCATATTAATGGATGATTTTATTTAATATTTATATTCAGCTCTAAAGAATTCACTTCAAAATGATGTAAATGAAGAAATCAGTGTTGCACTTATTATTTTTCTGCCATGATTACTTGAGCATTTGAAGTTTTATTGAATCTTATTTTAGTCAGACTGGAGAAGTAAATCTACTAATGCCTGACAGTTACTGCTGATGAAATGTTTATGTACATTTTTTTTTTTCATTTGCTTAGTTTTTATTAACATTCGGAAACTTTAAGTGTTTACTGAATTGTTTTTATACACAATATGATTATTTTAGAAGTGTGCTAGTACATATTTTTAAAATGCATAACAATAGGAGTGTCCACTTACTAAGATTTTGTTTTCAAAGTATGCAGAATAAACTTTTCTTCCAAAGCATTCTGTTTCATATTTGGTCAGTTTTCCAGAATAATTTAAATTTCTCATTTGAAATGGGGAAATCTTTTAGAACACCCTATACAAATGCACTTACAAATCTGCTAACATGAGCAATGATAAACATTTCTTATTATGTTCCGACACTGTAAAGTGTTTTATGTACCCTTCAACCTTGATTCATTTTTGTTAATATGTTTATTTTCATTAAAAAATTAAAGACTTTACTTTTTCCAAGCAGTTTTAGGTTCACATCAAAATTGAGAAGAAAGTAGAGAGAGATCCCATCTACAGTCTTCTCTCATGTATGCATAGCCACTCCTACTATCAACATTTCTTACCAGAATGGTACATTTGTTATAATTCACAGGCCTACGTTAATGTCTCCTAATCACTGAAAGTCCATAGTTTCAATTGCAGTTCACTTTTGATGTTGTACATCCAATGAGTTTGGAAAAATGTATAATACTATGATTCCACATTTATAAAATCAAACAATATTTTTCCTACCCTTTAACTCTTCGGTGCCCATTCATAGTTTCCTCCCTCTTACTTTGGGCAACCACCTATATTTTAACTGTCTCCATAGTTGGGCAGTTTCTAGATTGTTATATACATATGGAATCACACAGGGTGTAGCTTAGCTTTTTCAGATGGGCTTCTTTCGCTTAGTACAATGCACTTAAGATTTCTCCACTTATTTCATAACTTGATAGCTCATTTCTATTTAGAGCTGAGTAATATTCTATTATCTGTTTATACCCAAATTATTGATATTGATTTACTTCTTGAAAGACATTACTTGTTTCCAAGTTTTGGCAATCATGCATAAACCTGCTGTACATACCGGTATGTAAATTTTTGTAGGGAAATAAGTTTTTAGTTACTTTGGGTGAATATCAAGGGCTAACATTGCTGGATTATATGGTAGGAATATGTTTACTTTTGCAAGAAACCGCCATATTATCTTTCAACATGGCTGTATCGTTTTGCATTCTCATCTGCAACGGAAGTTTTTGTTGTTGTGTCTTCTGGGAGCCATTTGTTGTCAGTGTTCAGACTTTGGCCATTCGATTAGATGTAGCTTGGGATCTCACTGGTGTTTAGTTTACTTGTATTTTCCTGTTGACAAATAATTGTAATGCATATTTTCATAGGCTTAGCTGGCATTTGTATATCTTTTTTGGTAAACTTTAATCTATTTTCCATTAACGTTAGTCAATGCTCTCATGGTATTTAGCAAGATTTTTATTCAAGTAATGACTGTGTTCATATAATTAGCCAGAAATTTGGACAGATTATACATTCTTTTATATTTTTTTGAAAGTAATATTTATTCATATGCTAAATAAGTAAAAGTATTATGAAAAAGAAAACAAAACAATTTCACCCATTTCTCTTCACTCATATGCACCATTACTTACATACATCAACATCTTTTTTTTTTTTTTTTTTTTGACTTCTAGTTATTATTGCCATATATTCAGATAATATCTTGGTGTGATTTTTAATCATTTTTTATTACTGTTTATCCTTTTGTTGTATTTGATACTGTCTCTTGATTTCCACTGTGACAAGAAAGCTTTCACCATATATCTGGAAAGACGTTTCCCCATGTTCTCATTCTTCTTATTCCACTTTCTACTGTTTCCACTGCTATGTTGACACTTCTCCTTCATGATGATACTTGTCTTTTATTTTTTCCATATGTTGATATAAGTGTAGAATTCAACTGAAGTACTTATATTTAAAGCGAGGTGCATCTAATTTATTATTGAGTCAATTGTCTGTTATCATTGGACTTATTTCTTTTTAATAGTCCAGATCTTATGAACTTATAAAATAGCATTCCTTAAATTCAGGTCAAATTGAGTCATTTGTCTTTCATAGAGAAACGGTGGTTTCTCTAAATATGCCACACTTTAGTTTGCTTCATATTTGGGTCATGACATTTTTGTAAAGTAGTTTTGACTTATTTCTTAGCATTTCTAATTTTCTTATTTTCTGCCTGAGATAAAACATACCATTCCTCCAAATTATTATGATCAGTCACAAGCCTTTTATTAATCCTCATATCTTTTATACTTAAATGTGTATATTCTTGAGACCACTAACATGGTTCTCTAAGAGAATTCCTTCTTTCCATTACACTCTTTATTAAATTTGATAAATGTGCTGTGCTTTTGTTGTTGAGGTACATTTTCAAATAACTTTGTCAGGAAGAATGAATAGGAAGAATATTTTATTAGTCCATTAATGCACAAAATGAATGACTGTTTTTGTCTTCATATACTGCGTGCGTGGAATACTAGATAGGCCAAGTCACAAAACACTCTCTCAAAACTTTAAAGGTATTGTTCCCCTCTTGATTTCCATTATGCTATGTTACTTGTTAATGTCAGATACCAGTATGCTTTGTACCCTTTAGAGATGGTGCTTTTAAGATTTTTTTTTCTATTTATCAGAGATTTTTTGATAAAGGATAATAATTAGTTGTTCTTACCAATAACACAGCTGAGATCCTACTTCATAGCCATTATCAACCAGGCAATGCATGAAGAGAGCCACCGAATATCTGTCTTCCATTGATCCCAGACTTTAATCCCCAGTAGAGGCCAAAAACGATTAACAAACCTTATAAAACTACATGAGCCACATAACCCATTAGCAAAATATAATAATTGTTTTACATTATTAAGTTTTGGGAGTGACGTAATATGTCTCAGTAGTACCTAGAATACTTGGTAATTTGGCTCATTCTCTGATTAACTGGCATTTCTTTCAGAAAACCCATAACTTTCAACATTAGAAAATATCGATATGCTCCAGAGATATTGTGGATTTGGTTTCAGACAACCTTAATTAAACAAATAATTCAATAAAGTAAATCATAAGGTATTTGGTTTCCAAGCATATATAAATGTTATACTTATGCTATACTTTAGTGTACAATGACATTATATCTAAAGAAATAATGTGCACCCCTGAGAGTTGTGGGCATAGAAAAAAAAATAATAAAAAAAGAAATAGTTTGCATACCTTAATTAAAAATACTTTATAGCTAAGAAATGCTAACACTCATCTGAGCCTTCAGAGAGTTGAAACTTTTTGCCAATGGAGTATCTTATCTTAATCTCGATTGCTGCTGAATGATCAGGGAGGAAGTTGCTGAAGGTTGGGCTAACTGTGGCAATTTTTTAAAACAATAAAATTTTCCACATCAGCTGACTCTATAGATTTCTCTGTAGTGTTCAGTGTTTCTTCAGAGCATTTTGCCCACAATAATACATCCTTTAAAATTGAAATCAATCCTATCAAAGCCAGCCACTGCTTTATCAATTAAATTTAGTAATATTCTAAATCTTTTGTTATCATTTGAATAATGTTCAGAGCATCGTCATCAGAAGCAGATTCCATTTCAAGAAACAATTTTTTTTTTCTTTTGCTCATCCATAAGAAGCAACTTTCCCATTAAAGCTTTATTATGAGATTGGAGTGATTCATTCCCATCTTTAGGGTCTACTTCTAATTCTAATTCTCTTCTTATTTTCACTACACCTGTAGTTAATTCCTCTTCTGAAGTCTTGAACCCCTTAAATTTCTTAAATTAGTCCCCCACACAGCCATTTACAGCCACAGAGCAGAATTTTACAGGGAAACAAGGGAAGCCAAGGAGAAATCTTTGGTATGGTGAAAAGATGTTAGAACTCAGCAATGGAAAAAAAGGGGAAATTGTTTCATGGCAAAGAGGCTTTGCTTGTATTTCCACAGGAAACAACTCTGATTTTGTCTGGGTTCCATCAAGATTTATTAAGTTCAATCATGAACCCAGATCAGAAAAGCAGAAAACTTCCAGGAAAAAAAAAAAAAAAAAGAGCCAGGCATACTCTCAAAAGCAGTTCAAGAAACTGCAGAAATAATGGCCACTCCTCTGAAGAAGACCTAAAGTTCCCAACCACCAACATGAGGACAGATGAAAGCTTTGGCCAACCAGACCCAGATGTACCTGCATAGTACCCACCTTCAGATGACTCCAGAAAATTACATTCTTGGGTTTTTGGCAGTACTGATGATAGTGGTGAGTAGTTCTGTTGTTGCAGGAACACAAGGCCCAACAGAGAGAAAGAGCACCCAAACACCACATTTATAAGAGGAAGGACTTTATTCACCAGCCCCGAGCTTATGGCATAGAATTCCAAATGGCCATTCTCCCTGACTGCCTTGGTCTTGCCCTTTTTATTGACAGTCAAAAAGTTCCATCCCACAGGTACCCTTCTCATGGGCCAGTTTGAATCAAGCAGGAGATGCTATTTCCACCTCTACAGAACTACAGGATTTCACAAAACTTAGAAATTTCCAAGTTTTAGAAAGTTAAGTTTACAAATTCCCAAGAGCTGAGTCACTGTGGAGAGGACCCTGCATGTGTATCCTTGTGGTCTCCTCGAGAAGACCTGTTCTTCTAGACCTCAGCCTTCTTGGGTATCCTATCTCACTGTAGCCACAATGCCCACCGATGCTACTACTCTGAAAAACTACATTTTTATTTCAAATATTAATATTTTTATTAGTCAGATCTCAGGAAGACGTTTGGATCCCTGTGTATCTCTAATGCCCTGAGAAGCTTTTCTTTTTATTTATGTTATTATTAACTTGCCCAGAACTATTTTAAAAAGATCTAAAAGATTTATTTTCACCTTAACAGCAGTCCTTATGGGACTGATAGCAGTGACAGCCACTGCAGCCACTACTGGTGTTGTCATTCATCAAGTTGTTCTTGGTATTACTGTTTTCTTTCTTCTGAGTCTGCAGATACATCAAAAAGGAAGAGGAACCAGTCATCACAATGAATTCATAATAGCCCTCACTATTTTACGAATTAAATTAATAGAGGGGGAGATGAAGGCAGAATGGGAACCATAGACCCCATTCTTGGCAGGGGATGGCACCCCCATAAAAGGGGAAAATTAAAAAGTAAGCCGAAGGAGTCAGAACAAAGAAAAATCAGCTAATTTATCTTTAAGCCAGCCATTGCTAAATTTCTTATCTGAACAAGTTTCCAGCCTTTCCTGAAATTCTGACCTATTGGGGACACAGTTTACACAAATACCTTGCTGAGTCTGTGACCACTCTGAGGAAAGTAATGGCCATAAAAGAGATTATGGAAAGACCTAGAATAGATACATCTTCTAGATCACTTCCTGCCCATTAGACAGACAAAGCAGGTACCCATTGTGGAGATTAGCATTTGACTGGGGCAGAGACCAAGGGACTAGCTCAAGCCCTGAAATATAGGCAAGAGGGCGTATATCCCTTATGGCAGAGGAAAATCCTTTGTGGTGGTGATGAGAGGGAAATGCTTGTCTCCCACGGATTCCTCAGAGAGGATTAATGTCAGTGGTGTTTTACTCCACAGTGAACTTCTGGAGCTTAACACCTTCCTAGGAATCTGTGTGTATATGTGACTCCAGACAGGTGGTTTCCCCCATACAAGGCTCAAGTTTCAGATTCCTCAAAACTGCTCAAATTTTTAAAGCTAATAATAATATCAATGGGATCTGATATGTGCACTCAGAGAAACTGCTGGTGTCTTTGTTCCCTCCCTCAGATTTCAATAAAAGCGGAATGGAACAGACTCAAGGCCACTCGAGGGAACCCAAAAAGGGTGGTGGTCCCCTGAGCTCCCACCTTCGAAAATTCTATTCTGTGTCTCCTGTCTCTTTCTTTATAATCATTCCTGACCTTATATTTCTTCAGTTGGTAGCGTCAGCTCCATAGGTCTTAGCAGACCCTGTCTCCAGAGTGGGACCCTAACAGGAATGAACTTCCTCAAACTTTTGTTTATGTTGGTAATTTGTCCTTTTCTTAAGGAGATCTAGAATGGGGAATCCTTTTCAGAAGCTTTTTCACTTCTTTGGCCAGATCCATTAGAAGAATAGATCTTCAGGGGTGGTGCCTGTGGCTCCAAGAGGTAGAGTGCTGGCTCCATCTGCCGGAGGTAATGGATGCAAATCCAGCCTTGGCCAAAAATTTAAAGAAGAATATATCTTCAGGGTCAGTCATTTTGTCAATGAGCAGTAATATATTGAAAGGAATTTTTTTTTTTTCCTTTTCTTTTCTCTTTTCTTCTTCTTCTTCTTTTTTTTTTTTTTTTCTTCTGAGCAGTTGTTCTCAACAGATGCTTAAAATATCCAGTAAAACTTGATATCTGTAAACAGATGTGCTGTCCTATAGGCTTTTATTTTTCCTTCTTTCATTTCTAGAGCACAGGCAATGTAGACTTAACATAATTCTTAAGAGTCTTAGTAATTATAGAATTCTAAATGATCATTGGCTTCAACTGAAAGTCACTCACTCCAAATAAGAGATTCAGTATGTATTTTGAGGGTTAAAAACAGGTATTGACTTCTCCATCCTAACTATGAAAGTCCTAGATGACATCCTTTTCTAATATAAGGCTGTTTTATCTACATGAAAAATCTGTTTTTTAGTGTACCCACCTTCATCAATGTTCTAAGCCAGATCTTCTGGGTAACTGGCTGCAGCTTTTCCATCAGTACTGACTGCTTCATCATTAATTTTTATGTTATGAAGATGACTTCTTTCCCTAAACCTCATGAACCAACCTCTGTTAACTTTAGCAGATTTGTCAAGGGAGGTGGGGGCGATGGGAGAAGCCCATCAATGGAACTGTCAGAAGACACACATTTATTATTATTTCCATTTTGAAAAACACCATAATTTCCTAGAAGAAATTATTTTCCTAGAAGAAATTTATTCATTTTTCTGTTTCACTACATTTTGTCCTCAATTTTAGAAGCAGGATATTTTACATTTGCTTGAAAAGTAAAATGGTTATTTTCTCAATATTGCTATATATTCTACATTATCTTTTTCAATTCATGTTTTTTATTTATTTATTTGGACTTTAGGACTAAATGTTTTGTTCTCATGAAGTTAACAGATAAGACTATGAATGCTATGTAGGGTTTTTGTGAATCTGTGTGGATCAATATCCTTGTAAGACTCGAATAATCATTTCATACCCATTAATAACACACCCATATTAAGTGTTTTCTTGCTCTCAATACATTAATTCAAATAATGTATGAAAATTCCTCATGGATTTTTTTTCTTAACTTATGGCCAGGTTTTTGATTTCTTTGTTTGTCATTATGCACTGTGTTAGAGAATGGGGACAGAAGTAAATGTTATACATTTTTTTTAAAATAAGGACCTTAAAGTATGATTAGATTTTGCTCAGTTTTCAATGCAGTTAACTGTTCTTAATCTTTCATCTTTACATAATTGTGCTAACATATAAATTCCTATCTTTTTAAAAAGCTCTTTCTGTATGAATTTAGTCTATTTCTCATATTTTTTAAATTATTCATCCATTTTATACCTTCTTTAAATGCATTGAAATTTGTCATATATTGGTGCCTCTTTTTTTCTAGCATGTTATAGATTTAAATCTTTGCTATATTTAATACAATTTAAATAAGATTTTGGGAGGGATAAGACTTACTGTTATGCTTGGTTTAATTTCTTGAACTGGAAGATTTGTAACTCTTTCAACCGTTGGTCAGATTCATGGATTAAACATTACCTTTCAATTACTAGACTTAGGTAAAATATCATTAATGACAGAAACCATGAAAACTGATTAGAAACTCTGTTAGAAGAGGCTAGATCAGTTTTGTCATACTACTTATGCAACAATCAATAGCACTTTTTCTTTTTTAGTTAATGAAACTGGGACAACTTACCTTGTGTCAACTACTGTTAGAATGTTCATATGCCATAAAACCTAGGATTTCTTTTAGTTCTGCACATACATACAGGTTTATTTTACATCTGTAATCCAAGAAAGGTAATATATGAAATTTCCTACTATTCTAATCTGCTTGTGATAACATTCTGTTTTATATGCTGTAAACAGTGTCCCTGTGTGTTTTATTATAAATAATATGGTTGAAAATTAGTAGACATGTAGTTTTAGCTTCTGCATCTATAATTAATTCTTAATGAAGGATGTGAAGGAAAGAAGCAAACTACTACAAAACCTCTGTAATTGACTATCTCTCTACATTGATCACACCCTTATGTTGACCTAATTTTCATAGACCAGACATGAACAACATGTATCAGTACAGAGGCCTAGATCCTTATGTTGACCACCTTCATATAGGGACCAATTGGTTACAGTCCCTTCAATGATTAACTTACAGAGGTTCTACTATATTTATGTGAAAGCTTAATAAAAATAAGATAATACAAAGCATGCTTTTTCTACAAACTGGGGGATCATTATTTATTCCTTGAGGCTTTTCTTTTCTGAGATGTACAGATTAGGGGATTTTATCAGTAGGTAAATTGAATGAATAACTACTTCCAGCAGAACATATTGCTCATAATTGATAGTAGACTTTCAATTTATATTCCTAATTTTGTATTTTAATAAATCCATGCATTCAGTTTTAGAACAAAAATTACTGAAATTAAATTTATATTAATACTCTTTGAAACATTCAAGATCACATTTCTAGCACTCAACCCTTTCTGTAGTTATGAGTTCATCAGATTCTCTTACTTTGGCTGACAGATTTTTGAACACTATGATGAATGTGACAATGCATTGGCAGTCATGACTCTAGTTGTGAGTCTAAGAGGATAAATTAATGTTACGATAAGAAGCTTATGCATTGTGCCTCTTTGATTACTTGTCTGTAATGATGGAATAATCTACAGTATACACCACACTATATAAACACTAAAATTATATTTTTATATAAAGAATAATTTATTAAAGAAATATTATGACTTAATACTCAATTTTCTATATGATTTGTTAAAAAATTAAGGATTATTTTAGAATTGAGATAGACAATTTTTCAAACAACATGTCCAAAATATATGTTTGAATTATTTTTATTTCAGAAAATACTTAATGTAGATTATACCTCTAAAATTTTAAATTACATTTGATTTACAATAAGGAGTATGGAATGACTGCTTAGGTGATATGACTCAAACAGATATAAAATGAAATAAACACAAAATTACCTGTTCCATTTTTCTAGGACATTTCAAATATTAAAGTAAATTCTCCTTTAGATTACTATGGATCACTTCCCTGAATAATTGATATACTTAAAGACAAATTAAATACCTATTTTGTATTACCTCACACTTTGGTGGGAAAAAATTAACCTGATTTAATTAAAGCTTCAAAAATTGTCAAAAATAAAGCCGAATGTCTCTGTTAGTATATGTATATTCCAAGACTATAAAAAAGACTTTTTAAAACTAATACTATTTAAATTTAAATATACATGGTATTCAGGAAGATGTTATATCAACACTTTTAAAACATTCTTCGTATTGTCTTCTATCATGAGATCTCAACTGCAGGTCCTCTTTTTATTTAAAATTCCCTTCTGTGTCTTCTACTACATTTTATTATTATTGTGGATAAAGCTATGATTTATTGCTCTAACAAATTAGCTCAGTTGACTCCTCTTTCCCTCTAATTACCTTAATAGTTTAGCTACTGGTTTTTACCCCTGGAAATGTGAGATACTAGTTAAATTTCTCTTACACAGCTTTCACAGTAAAAGCCTTTTAACCAAAGGTTAAACCTCATTGGAAATTCTGAATTAGACAGCAGTAAGCTAAAAACAGAAAATATGATTTCTTGTAACTTTCTCTGACTAGTAAATGTAAGTAACATTTAGTGTCAACTGTAAGTTTATGATGGAAGAAAAACAGGCATTAGATATTTTTTCTTTCTAGCAGAATTTCAGATTGGAACACCCATCTCCTTTCCCTTTAGTTTGGTTAATGTGTACAGCTTATATTCACACGCATCTACCAAAGGTGTAATGTCTCTGGAACTGGACAGAGTACCACCTAGTCTCTGTATCTGTGCCTCTGTGCAACAGCTTCATAAGCTGCAGTCTCCGGATGTTTTATAGAGTTGAATTAATTGCAATCAAAATGTAAAGGGAAAAAACAATTCAACCTTTGTATCAATGGTCACCCAAATAAATCTAAAGTCACAAATACATGAAGCACAAAAGCAAGAGTGTAATTTCATGTTATGATTTCATTATGTATGATTAAACTTAGAAATTTCTATTCCTCTGATCATTGACATAGACAAAATACATTAATCTTAATTTTATAGTGTGAAGTTAATAGCAATCAATTTTTATAAATGTAGTACTGGCTAGAGTGTGATCATATCTTCTTTCTGGTCCACCTTCCCTACTTCTAATATTATTAGTAAATGATTTCAGATTAATAGCCCCAGACAAATAACATACGTTATATGATACTGGGAGATGATAAGTGCATTTTGAAGAACCGAGGGCCGAACAAAAGATATCCTAGGGGTTGTTTAGATAGGTTTGTGAGCAAAGACCTCTCTGTAAAAATAACATGTATAGATAATAATGAAATGAAGATAGAACTATATAAATGTTAACTACAATATCAAGTACAGTCCCTATGAAAATGCAAATTTGAAGACATTTTCTTCTTTTCTCCTTTTTGCCTCTGAATGCAGAAATGAAATTGATATCTTCCTTATGTATTAATGATGTTTACCATATGATCATTTCCCTGAGTTATAAGCACTCATTTGTATTTTTTCATTGGAACTTTCCTAGAAATAGTCAATTTTAAATACACACACACATACAGAGACGCGCGCAGTCTGACAATTAAGTTTGTAAACCTACCATAGGAAAAGAGCTACGTGGCACATACCTCATAGCTGAGTAACATATAGTCACCTTCAAATTATTCCCTTTGGCCATCTGGTGACTATCATACTATTTAGACATGAGCCATGTAGCACTTTTACCAAGATGAGTTCATGAACTTCATCGTCTGACCTTGAAAAAAAAAAAAAAATATATATATATATATACACACATATATACATATAATATATATATGACTAATTATTGTCCTTCCTTCTTCTCACCCTAATAATTAGTATTTTTGTTCCCAAAATCTTTATCCAGATTAACAGCATTACTGTACTCTTAAACCAAGGGAGAAACTATTACTACGGTTATTTCTCTTCATGTTCATTGGTCATCTTCTTTTGCTCTGATGATTTATTCCTTCTCTCAGTCTCTCAGAATAAAACATTCCACCATATTAGCTATACGAAAACACATCACATTAAAAAGTCTACTCCATGAATACTCTCCAAGCAAAGTTTATTGCATTGGTAATTTATAAAGTCTATATATTTTCTGCATGTAGCACTGCCATGTAGTCATATCCTCTGGTGGTGCCCCCCCCCCTTGAGTCAATATGTGTCTTTTATTGGGATGCTTAATGTTTATGATTACTACAAAGCAGTTGTGTTCAGATTTATCCTCCAAAATTATGGGGTGCATTGTTTTAGAGAATTATTTAGACTGATACTGGTACTTTATTGCTCAATGGTATTTTGATGTTTGTGGAGATTTTTTTCCTCTTGTAATCTCCATGTTCTCAATCTTACAACTGGGATTTTTTGTTTCTGTCTTGCTTCTCTCCTGCCCCAATCTACCTTTGTATTAATACTGATACCATGCAGACTAGATGAAAATGTAAGAACTCTCAGTGTATAAAGAAGAGATTTTCTATACTAGTTGAATGTTTGTGTGATGATGATAATGGAAATCTTACTTATCTATGGTCTATACACAAGAAAAAAATAAACCATTTATTGTTGCTGAAATAGCCAGTCTCCTGTACTTTTTAAATTTCTTTGGCTGTGTCTATGCTATTCCTTCTGCTTGAGTAACATCTCTTTGCCTTACATACTTTATTTCTGCCAAAGTACTATCCTATCTGGAGGTCCTATATCAATTGGTGTATACTCCTTATAATTTTCTCTTGTTCCTCAACTTAACATGATTTTACCTTTTAACCCTGTGTATACCTCACTATTTTGAATTATATTCTGTATTTAAAATATTTACTATATATCATTTTCTCTAAGATTAATTCTCCACTTATTCCCCCCCCCCAATAGATCCATGGTATAGCAAATTCTGTACCTTAAAATAACGCCCATTGCTGCCATTCTTTCATCACAAACCAGTAATAACTTTTTTTCTTATGAAATTTTTGTCTAGGTTGATGGCATTGTTACAGAACAGATACTCTGGCAAAAAACCTCGGAATACATCAATCATGGTGCCTCTTTCTTCTCACATTCAGGACATGTTTCTTTATCTGTGTTTGTTCATACCCCACTTCCAACACAGAAAGTTCTTCATGATATTGTAAATTCTGTTGATAAATGGTTTTGTTCATTTCTATGTATCCAATACCATTCAATGTTTATTCACAAATTATTAGGTGATTTGAGGTAGCAGTTTTGGTATGTATCCATTCCCAGCAGTAATTAAGGTCTGCAATGCCAGGAACTTAGTCTTTTTCAATATTGTAATTTAATTCCAGTGGTTAAAAATGTCTCTGTTATAATGTATGTACTCAATTAATTTGTAGAGTGAATAAGTAAATAATCTTTAAACTAATTGGTTGATTGATTAAGAATCCCCAGAACCACATATGTGATTCCTTCACGATCTCAGCATCCTTTCCTTCCTCACTTCTCATGTCTGAATCTTGCTTATGTTTTATCAGAATCATTAAAAAAGGCCCCTAATTCATATTTTAGGACTCTATTTCTGCTCCTTCATAATACTACTATTCTGGTCCATATCATTTTCCATACAACTTAGAGTTTGAGCTTTATAAGTGATAAATTGAGTTAAAACAGTTTTCCTGTTTTAACATGTTAATGTGTTTCCAACAGCAATTGGATCATTCAGGGATTTTTTTTCTGGGAATAAGATGCCTTTCAAAGCATATACTCAGTCTCATATTCCAGCCTCGATAACTTCATGCATATTTTAGTTACATTAGACCTCTTGCTATTTGGTAAATATATGGTTTTGTATATGGCTATTGGTATATGGACATTGGTAAGGAGGTGTTTCACCAGATGCTACCTATATCTAGATTCCACCATTTTCTTACTGAAGATTTTCTTATTTCTACCATGTAATTTTTTTTATTGTCATGATAATTCTAATACAATGCAAATATTAACACAGCAATATAGTTGCATCATATATTTTAAAATATGAGCAATATTTGAAATCATAATAGACGTTTATCAGAGGCTTTAGTATTCAAGATTACAAAAAAATCATGAAGGTAGAAATTCAAAAATTTTAAATATGGTCCTGCAAATTTGAAATAATCTGATACCAATGTAAAAATGTTTTATGTCTGTTTTATTTTTTTTAGTTGCTTATCTTTTGTTACTAATGTCTAATATTTCATAAACATAATCAAAAATAAAATTTATGCAGAAATAAAGCAAAAGCCTGTTTTGTAACCTTGATATTTATTAAATACACAGAAAATTTGAAGTTTGGAGAAATTCTCACACATATTTAAATTATATAAAACAATTCTCTAATCAAATTTATATATCTTAATAAACAAAGCTGGAAAGAGATACACATTGGAAAATATTTGCTATAGGTGACATTCTAATTATCTGTTTATATCCAAATTGTGCATGACTTCTATTATTTTATTAAAAATGGTATAAAAATTCAACACATATATAAAAGAGAACATACAACCTTGCTATTACAAAAAGTATCAGTTTAGTGGCCTCAATCTGCCATCTGGTGGTATGAGAGCTTCATCTCACATTTTTGAATACTTTCCCTAGGAATTTCAGTTTTTTTTAGATACACAGAATAACATAACTTTTTGGAAGTAAATTATTTTAAAATGCAGTTATGTGTATATATATATATAACACAAGTATTTTTGTTTTGATAATGTTTCTTAAAAATGTTTCTGGTTCACAATATCAGATTCATTAAAAAAGTGTTGTTGATCTAGCTAATCTATAAATATGAGTATTGGGGAATTAAAATAATGAAAATGAATCAATTTTTAGATGTTCCCTTATATTCAAATTTTCAAAAGACAAAGACAAAAAGAGAAATTTAAAAGCAACATAAGAGATGTGACCTAAAAGTTAGAAAATATTCTCAGTAAAATTATCAGTTGATTTCCTACTGGAAACAATGGAAGCCTAAAGGCCATGGCGTAATATAGGCAAAGTACAGAACAGAAGGATAGAACAAACCTCTAAACCCAGAATTTTTTTTTAGGACACAGTCTCACTCTGCTGCACCAGGCTAGAGTGCCCTGTCATCATAACTAATATCAACCTCAAACTCCTGGGCTGAAACAATCTTCATGCCTCTACTTCCCAAGTAGCTGGGACTATAGTCACGTGCTACCATACACAACTAAGTTTACTTCTTTAGCAGAGATCAAGTCTCACTCTTGCTCCTGCTGATCTTGAACTCCTGAGCTCAGGAGATCTACCTGCCTCAGCCTCCCAGAGTGCTAAGGTTATAAGCATGAGCCACTATGCCCAGCCTGCCCAGAATTCCATATACAGTAAAGCTGTCCCTCAAGAATAAAGGAGATATTTAGATATTTTCAGGAAAAAAATAGGGAACTTGTTACTAGTAGACCCATCTTACATGAAATACTAAAGGGAGCTGTTTCTCAGGTTGGAATTAAAGAACACTGGACAGTAATTTGAAGCCATGTGTGGAAATTAAGGACATTGGTAATTAAAGACATTATAGGTAAGTATAAAGGCCAGCATCATTGCATTTTGGTTTGTGAGTCATCTTAATTTTCCTGTGTGACTTAAAAGGCAACTGCATAAAACAATAATTATAAATATATAAAATAGTCATGGAATCTATACAGTTTTTTTTTTTGTTTGTTTTTTGAGATTTTTAAGAGATTGGCAGAACTAACTAAAAAAGAAAACATTATTCATTTATAGGTTGTGTATAAGAGAATCTTATAGATATATGAGCTCTGATAATTAAATTTGCAAACTTACCATGCTGTACTTATGTTGGCAGCACTGTACAAACAACTCAGTAAGGTTTCATGACTTTAGTATATCAGCAGCTGTGTTTGTGTCAACAGGTGGCAGTGTATTGCTCAGTGGCATTCACTACTGTTACCTTGTGCTGCGTGCTGTCATTAGAATGTCAGAGCTTGAATTAGAGCAATAATAAACATTAAATTTCTTGTTAAACCTGGCAAGAATGGAAGTGAAATCAGAGACATGTTAGTTGAAGTTAATGAGGATAATGCCATGAAGAAAACATCAGTGTACAAATGGATTAAACATTTTAAGAGAGAAAGTGTCACTGATGAAAGAGGTCAGGGCAGCAGCCAATAACAAGCACAACTAACAAAGTAATTCCAAAAATTTATTGATTCAGATGTCAAAATCATTGACTTACTATGACATCCATATACAAATAGGAAAATTTAACCGAAACTCTTAGCATGAGAAAGGTGTACACAAAAATGATCCCAAAGGAGCTCACTGAGGAAGAAAAGACCAGGAGAGTCAAAGTCTGCCCAGATGCTGTGGAGAGGAAAGATGATGTTTGGGGCTGTGTCATTGGGTGCGTCAATATGATCCTGAAAAAAAGAGGCAAAGTGTACGATGAAAGTCATCTAATTTTCCATGACCAAAAACGTTCTGTCAGAACGAATCAAGACTCAAAATACGTTACTAAAATTTTTGGTATTAGAGAGCTTATTTATTATGAATTTGTACCAAGTAGATGAGCAGTTAAACAATTTTACTATTTGGAAGTGTAAAAAGGCTTTACAAAAAAGTTAGACAATAATGACTTGAACTATATGCCAACAACTCATGGCTCTTGTGTCAGGACAATAAACTAGCTCACAAGACACCATCTGTGAGGGAGTTTTATTCAGTAAACAAATAACTGTATTGGAACATCCTCCCTAGTCATCTAATCTGGCCCCAAATAACTTTTTCTTTACCTGATGATAAAGAAAATATTGAAAGGAAGACATTTTGATGATATTCAGGACATCAAGGATAGTACAACAGCCTCATGGCCATTCCAGAGAAAGCATTCCAAATCGCTTTGAAGGATGGACACATAGCTTCTCAAGGGGAGTATCTTGAAGATGAATTTATTTGTCAGACCTTGTAAGGAAGTTGAAAATAAAATGATGGAAATAATAAACTCTATACTAACAATAATCAAAAGAGACATGGAATGGCTATATTACTATCATATAAAAATATTTAGAGTAAGAAATGATTCTAAGAAGAAAATAAAGACATACATTCATAAATGTTTCAATACATCAGGAAGATATAATGATATACACATATAACAATAAGGCTCCCTCACAAATATGAAGCAAACATTGACAAAATTGAAAAAGAGAACAAAAAACAAAAAAAGAAGAGGGGTGAGGGGAAGGAAAGGAGAAAAGAAGGAAGGAAGAAAAGAAAGTAAAAGGAAAGAGAAATAAAAAAAGAAAGAAAAAAAAAAAAAGAAAGAAAAGACAGAAAACAGTTCTGACTCCAAATTCAGTTGAGGGTCTTATACTCTCCTCAGTTACTACTTTCTCCTTTCTTCTTCCACATTGAGAAGACTTTGGTGAATTATATACTATTTTGTTTTCTATTTTGATTATTCTTCTAGATTCAAGATGTAAGTTTCTATTCATTGACATACGATTCCACTTTGTTTTTTTAATAAAAATGTCTGCATTGTCATCAGTTTTTGTTCTGAAATTTATCTGATCACCGTCTTTCAGACTGTTGATCCTAGCAATTATTTTAATTACCAATCTACAAGATTAAAAATATAAGTACTTTCCTTGAACTTTGTTACAGTCCACATTTAATTAATTGTAATATCCTATTAAATAAAATTTCCAATGATTCTTTTTATATTATTTTAATGAGATATTGTCAACATTTCAGTTTATATCTTCAGAAATAGTTTACCACGACCAATAAAATACAGTATGTCAAATACTGCTAATTCTCCACCTCCTTTTACAACATAGGCTATTGTACATATATAGAATTTCCTTACTGACTACATTTTTTCCCACTGACTTAATTAGAGGACTCCATTTTCCTCCAGTTCCCATTCATCCGGAGCCAAATAATTTCCAACAACACCAAACTTCATACAATTTTGCTGAATGTTATCATTTATTCTTTTCCTTCTTTTCTGTTCTTGCTTTGTGGAACTCTAATAATTTTAACCTCTTCTCTTTTTCTTAAAATTTAATTCGTGCTAAATGTCCTCTATAAATGTAACATTCCCCTTGTATTGCTTGAAATTCCTCATACAAGCTATATTTTACTTCTATTTCACAAGCATTTTATTGCTCATATAGTCCTGTTAATTGTGAATTTTGTCATTGCTATTTTTGTTTTTGTGCATTGATTTCACAAATTTAATTCAGGTAAACTTCTGAAGAAGACCAGAAATTATATAAAAGTAGGTAAACTATTCTATGCCTTTCTTTGTGCTTTTCTACACTATTACAAGAGTTATCCAGATCATCACCAGGTCTTAACAAAGTAAATAAGTTATAAAATTTATGGGTGTGGGAAATTCTTTCAATGTTCCTAGGGAACAAAATATATTACAATTATAATGCCTAGAGTGCGTAGAGTCAAGAAAGAGCATAGATTTCTAAATTAAATCTAAAGCACGAAAGACTTTTACTTTCACACTGGCTTTACCAAAATCTCCTTCATGGAATAATTATCCTTGAATTTTTTCAAGGGAGTGAAGGTTCTTATTTCCACACTTATTTGCTGATGTCATAAAGTAAAAACCTGTATTTCCTCTGCTCGTTTACTTTGGCAGTAATTTTAAATACGGCCAGTAGGTGCCATCTTCTAATACAAAATAAAGAACTTAAAAGTTTTTTAATGTGAAAGAATCAGAAAATGATGGGTGGATAGATAGAAGAGATAGAGAGATAATGTATGGATGGAAAAATAGATAATTACATGAACTTCTAGTTATATGTATACATTAAAATGAATAAACTCAGAAAAAATAGGCTTTAAATTATAAGAATAAATTTAATCTCAGAGACTTATTTCTGCATCTTTGCATGTTTCTAACAACATCAGTGAGGATGTTTTCTTGCACAAGAAACCAAAACTAACTCTGGCTTTCTTAAGTGATAGGGATTTCCTGGAAGATTAAAAACAAAAAAATGTGTACAGGCGGCACCTGTGGCTCAAAGGAGTAGGGCGCCAGCCCCATATGCCGGAGGTAGTGGCTTCAAGCCCAGCCCTGGCCAAAAACTGAAAAAAAAAAAAAATTTGTGTGCTTCACTTGTAACTTTTTATTTTTTCAATGCAATACACATAAACCACTACAAGACTGTTGCTCTTGTTGCTACCTATGCCTAAAAATAGTTTCCCCCACATGTTCACTTAGTTAAATAACTTATTTTTCCCCATAATTTTGCTAGAATATCAACATATTAAAGGTATATGTCTGTATCACCCAGTTGAAAACAGATGTTTCACATGTTCATTTTGCTGTGTATCACTTACTACAAAATGATGCACTATGTATTTTGTCTATTTTGTGTCTTCTTCCAAATGGTATAATCTGACAGGTGATATTTTGGTTTATTAACTATTATATCTTCACAATGCACACAGTGCCCATCACAAGGTAGGTCCTCAAGAAATATCGGTTGAATGATTGAACAACTTAATTAATAATGTTAGGGATTGACAAGTTAGACTGCAACTAGACAACTAGGCTTGGTAAATGTTCAGAAAATAACATGTAGTGAGGGGGCGTCCCATAAGAAAAATCCTAACATTAAAAAAACAAATGGAATAATCTTTTAGTATTAATATTTGGGTTAGTATTAATAATTAGAAAATGGTTGCAACAATTTTATTCTATTAGCCAACACTGCTGATCACAGTCACAACTGAACATAATTAAAAGGATTTCGAAAAGCCTTTTCAATTTCAAGCCTCTCATATAGTTTCTCATGTTCAGGAAATTATATCATTGCCCCAGTTTATTCCTACTATCTAAGATGTGCTTTCAGAGCACATGAGGAGGAGGAATCCAAGTAGAGTCCTCTGGGAAGTTGTTGCCAAAGGGGAAGAGTTTTAAGCAGATGTGTGAGAGTCAGAAGAGAGAGATGAGAATTGCCTAACACAGCTGATAACAGTGAAAGCATTATTTTTCATAATTGTATAATACAGCTGTACTAAGAAATTATTCTGTTCATTTATACCCTATCAATGAATATTTAACCACTCATGATTCAGCTCTAGTTTTTATTAATTTTAGTATTAATCTATTTTTACTTAAAACACAGAGATTACTATTTTAATCCGGGTGGGGTGTTTAAAATAAGTAAATAGTTGGCAAGTTATAACACTTCACAGAAGAATCAAATTATTAATTAGCCATTCTATCCCATGAGACTTCTGGGATTAAAGGTCAATTGTAAGACATTAATTTTTAGTAGCTGAATTAGTTAGGAATGATATTTATACTGCCTAGCATGGGCCTTACCATATTTTACTTATATTTTAGACAGTCTTTGGGGGGTCTGCTTGTCCATATCACCCTGGAGTGTCATAACGGAAATTTCACTTAGAGCAACAGCAACGAATACTTGTCATTGCTTCTGTGATTTACGCTGACATCCATTCTCTTAGGTGAATGAGAATTGTTGTCTTATGAATTTGCATATGGCAATACAAATGTTTTTAAAGAAGTAAATTGGGTACTATTCTTACATGTATCTAGATTTCCATTAGCACATACTGGAGCATAACATTGAATCATTCTTTGTTTTTGTTTTTAAAATTAATATTTAAAAACTCCATTGACATAAAACTTTATTCTAATCTCCTATACCATCTCTCTATGGTAAGCTTCAAAGAAGAGCTTATGTCCATACTGCAGAATTCATTCCACAATATTGATGAGGAAGGAACCTTCCCCAATGCTGAAGCAAACACCACCCTGATAACAAAACCAGGAAAAGACCAAACTAAAAAACAGAAGTACAGACCAATTTTGGTATTGAATATTGACTCAAAACTACTCAATAAAATCTTAGCAAATAGAATACAGCTATACATTAAAAAAATTATACATCATGATCAAGTAAGATTTATTCCAGGGATGTAGGATTAGTTTAACCTATGCAAATCCAAAAATGTAATTCATCATATCCATAGAAGCAAAAACAAAGAATGGATGATCCTCTCAATAGATGTAGAAAAGGCATTTGACAAAATTCAGCTTCTATTTCTAACAAGAACTTAAGACAATAGGCATTTCTTATACTGATTGAAGCCTTCTATCACAAACCCACAGTCAATATCATACTGAATGCAGTAAAACTGAAAGCTATTCCACTTATAACTGTAACCATATAAGCATGTCCTCTATAGCTATTGCTATTCAACAAAGTTCAGGAGTTTCTAGCCATAGCTATTGGGCAAGAGAAAGATATTAAGAGCATCCAAATTGCAGCAGGGGAAGTCAAACTTTGGATCTTAACTTAAGATATGATCTTATACTTGGAAGACCTTAGAGACTCAATCACAAGACTCCTGAAAGTGATCAAGAAATACAGTCACATCTCAGTGTATAAAATCAATGTCCACAATCAGCAGGTTTTGTATACACCAATAAAAGTCAAGTTGAGAAGAAAATTAAGGACACAGTACCCTTCACAGTAACTTTAAAGAAAATTAAATGCTTAGGAATATATCTAACAAAGCAAGGGAAGCATCTCTATAGAGGTAATTATGAAAACCTAAGAAAAAAATAGCAGAAGACATGAGCAAATTTAAGAACTTACTAGGATCTTGGCTGAGAATAATCAACATTGCTAAAATGTCTACACTACCCAAAACAATCTACAGATTTAATTCAATCTCCATTAAAATACCAGCTTCATACTTTGAAGAACTTGAAATACTTGTTCTTCATTCTGTATGGAATCAGAAAAAACAAACAAACAAACAAACAAACAAACAAACAAAAAAAAAACCATGCATAGGCAATTCTTAGTAATTATTATTAATGAAAACAAAGCTATAGCCCTCCACTTTACCAGCCTTCAGGTTATATTACAAGTTCACAGTGATCAAAACAGCATGGTATTAGCAAAGAAATAGAGTCATAGACATATGAAAACTCATGGAAAACCTAGAGTTGAAACCAGTCTGTATCTGCTATTGGATTGTCAATAAAACAAACATTGGGGAAAAGAATCCCCCCTATTCTTTGAACAGTGATTATGATGTAAGTTGTGTAAATATTAGTTAGAATACTAATATAAGAATTTGATGGTCTGGAGTGCTGGGGTTTTTCATGTTTGTTTGTTTTTTTTGGGGGGTAGACTTTATTTATTTATTTATTTATTTATTTATATTGTTGGGGATTAATTGGAGTGCTAGGTTTTTAAGGACTGTGGGGATTTTTGGTGTTAGAAACGGAATTGCTCTCAAGTTCACTAAGGTAGATTTCTTATTCCATTTTGTTTTGAGTGTTTTGTTTTGCTTTTATTTGCTTTGATATTTAGAAATTGGTGTTTTGAAAGTAATGACAGAGGGATTAGGGATAGGTGAGGCTATGTACATTATCATTTTCACTAAAAATGTCATAGCACATTCAATTACTTACAGAATCTGCTCTTTACAAAAAAGTCATCAAAATGGAAATGGTATAAATCATTATGTAATTCACTATGATTGTCTTCTGATTCTGGTACACCAATCATGTTCTTTAACTCTTGGGTTTCTCAAGGGAATGTACTTCAAATGCTCACCTAACAGCAAAAGAAGCTCTTCTGCTCACTGAAAAACAATCAGATGTAGTCTCATATAACCTAACTTTGTATGAAGGTAAACTAGAAATGTTAAAGCATAGAATTGCTTCAACAGGAGTTCTCCAGGTACTTATTGTGCTAACAGCTTCTTTTTTCTATGTGAGTGGTAATATAAATCCTCTCACCTTGAGGAATTATCAACAAATTATTACTCAAATTCCCATTGGCAGAATATAAACAAGCAATAGAAATAGCAAAGGAAAGTATTAACTCAAGAGAGAAGCATAGTCACCTGATTCATGAATTTCAAAAGCATCACTTTGCTTTGTTCCTTTAGTATCCTCAGGAAAATTGCTTTTTATATAAAAGAAAAAGTTCTATGAAAAAAAAGTTCCCAAGTCTGCTCAAGATGAGATTTCTTTGAAGTCTTCTCAATTTCCCACTTTTTTATAAATCCTCTGTAATATCATTACCAGTATTAACTATGCATATTATATAACTATTGTTAATGATAGAAGTTTCATCATTGAAAATTAACAACATATTCCATTTATTGTTGTGACAGATACTGCCTTGCGTATTTAAATGTCTTGCAAAAAAAACAAACAAACAGATAAACCAGCAATAATTCAGATGATGCAAGACTGATAAAGAAATTTGATAATTTAGTGTAGTTTTATAGAAAATCCTTTTCAGTCTGGATTGAAAAAAAAACGCTTTGAATGTCACATTTACATATATGGTTGAAATTCTATATTGGAAAACAAAGCATGAGAATCGATATTTGTATCAAATAGTCTGTGCCTGTTCTACAAATATTTCCACAAAATGTCATGAATAATTTTAAGAAGTTGAAAAAATTGAATCAAAATTAGTTGAAAAGTTAATGTAAAAGCCATACTTTAGAATATGAATCAGACAAACACTCTGTACATTCCAATATCAGCTATATTTTTCCAAAGGAAGGTTATATTGAATCAAAAAAGAGTCAGAATCTCTTTTGAATGCTCACATACCAACATTTCTGTGACTTTTGTTCTCATAGTCTCTGCTCTTCTAGACACACTATTAGTGAAATAACCTCAAAGTTCTATCCTCTCATGGTTTTTTACCAAGAGAAATACTGTGGTTTCAGAAGACTTTATTAGAAAAAGGATGCTGTTGGTGTTTGCATTAGATAATTTTGCCTTTATTATTTCTGTATTGAATTACATACAATAAAAGTTATTTCAGCTTAAAATAACTTCAAAAAAATTATAGCAGCAGAACTATTAAAGCAGAAAACTGTTTAATCCACTTGTATATTGATTCTCGTGCTTTATTGCCAATATTGAATTTCAAGCATCTACGTAAATGTGACATTAAAAGTTTTGTTTTTTTGCAGTTTTTGGCCGGTTTGAACCTGCCACCTCTGGTATATGGGGCCAGTGCCCTACTCCTTCCAGCCATAGGCGCCACCCAAAACTTTTTTTTTTTTTTTTTTTTTTAATCCAGACTGAGAGCAATATTTCCTTTTACTTCAAGGCATTATCCCCATAAACTTAAACTAACATGTCCCTGATTTCATTTCCACTATTGACAAGTTTAACAAGAAATTTACAAATTTTTGTTGTTGCTCTAATTCAAGCATTGACATTCTTGTGACCCACAGTAACACAAAAGAATAACAAACTCCACTCAGCAAGACACTTCCATACATTGACATGAACGCAGCTATGAGACTCTGATATGCCAAGGTTATAAAACCTTACTGGGTTATTTGTACCATGCAGCCAACATAAATCCATAGTAGCAATTTGGGGAACTTAATTGTCAGACCTTGTATAAAAAATTAAAATAAACTATTATTACTTACTATAAATAGCAATAGCTCATAAATTTTGTGGAAAAAATGGCTGCAAAATTACTTTTGACCTTTACTTATTTCTGATCTAAATACATTCACCTGAACAATAAAGCTCAACTTTAAACAAATTTATTTAACTATTTTTAATTTTTTTTTTTTTTTTTTTTGAGATAGAGTCTGGATTTGTCACCCTCCAACTCTTGGGCTCAAGCAATTCTCTTGTTTCAGCCTCCCAAGTTGCTGGGACTACAGGTGCCTGCCACAACACTGGCTATTTTTTGAGACTCAGGGAGGTGGTGGTGGTGGGGGGTGTCTCGCTCTTGCTCAGGCTGGTCTAGAACCTGGTAATCTCAGGGCAATTTAGTCACCTCAGTCTCCCAGAGTGATAGGATTACAGGCATGAGCCATGGCTCCTGGCTAACAAATTTAAACCCATAGCATAAAAATATTTTTTTCCTACATTTATTCTGAATGCTCCTTAATGAGTTTTCATTTTGGATGATTGAAAAAGAATGTCTTTAAAATATTTTGGTCTGCCTACCCTGAACTTGATTTCAATGCATCATGTAAGGTTCTCTTGTTGTTTTGAGGTTAATGTTTTTTAAAGCTTTTTGGAGAGTTTTGTTTGTTTGTTTGTTTGTTTTAGATGTTGGAAGGGCAGGAGTTTATACTGACATTTCCACTGTTGAGTGGTTTTTTTCAAGTTATTTTACCATAAAATGGACTGTGTGATGGAGTGAAGCTATTCACAAAAAATTTTTCCTCTCACTCGGGTTTTGTTTTCCTGAAGGTGGTGGATAATTCCTCACTTTTTGTGAATTAGTCATGGAAGTGTGTGGCATGGATGAATGTCATCAGTGCAACAGCATTAAGTAAAAATGAGTCATTATTTATTATATCATTTGTGCTTGTAGTTATTAACAGGGACCAGATGACTCCATTCTGATACACTGACACTTTTTATTAATATATGATCTAGGACTTTCACTTTTTAGTAGAAATTACTAACTTATGGAAAAGATAACTCCAAACACAGAGTATCTAATTATCTGTTGTAATCATTAAAACTCAGTTTGGCAGTTATTTAGAGTTCTTTTGCTTTACCTAATATTTAATGAATAGCTTTAAAGAAACCATTTAAAACAAAGTTTTATCCTCTTGGTGGGTCCTTTTCAGATTTTAACAGAATACTGCTTAAAAAGAACATATTTATTTTAAAAATAAAAAAAGTAACATAATGTGGAAGTTTGTTGAATTTATTTTAGAATTTGTTGTTTTCTGAGATTTTATAATTTACTTAGCTCTACTTATATGATTTGTTTCTTTTAAAAAATTTGTTTCAATTCATTAGATAGTGTATATAGGTAGTATTATTTTAGTTGTTCTAGTTTATGTAACTCAGAAATGTGTGTATGCATATGTGTGTGAGAGAGAGAGGAGGGTAGAGGGAGAGAGAAAGAGATACTGATTTATATTAGTTGAAAGAAATCTCATGCAATTTCTTGTGTATTTCATTTTGATGAGGTGTTCTGTGCAATATTTACTTTTCTGTCAGTTGAAATGGCAAATTATCCACATTTGTCTACTCTTGTGCACTGGTGAACTGTTCACTGTGGAGAGTCAATTGTGAAGTTAGGAAATTTTTCTTATTATTGTTCATGTATATTTATAAAATGTAAACATTACATAACTTTTGTTCTAGATTACAGTGACTTTTTCCTTTATTTTTGCCTTTCTTTTTTTTTTTTCTTCCTTTTATATCATTCTTTTTGTTTTCATTTTATATGTCTTTTGTATTAATGGTGCTACTGCTTCTTAGAGAATTCATGCTAACAACTATATTAAACAATTTATCCTCTTACTATTTGGTGGACATATTTACACATTCTCTGGCTTGTTCGCTTATGTTTTTGTCTGCTTATTTTCAGAACGGTTTCCTAAAATATTAGAGAAACAAATATAAACTCTGTTTGCTTCTGAGTACAAGGTGGAAAAGAAGTCATTTTTGTTAAAAAAAATTATTTAAGTTTCTTGTATGTAATTTTTAAAACAGTTTCTGCAGTACTCCTTACCCTTCTCAAAGATATCAATCACAGCTATTCATGCAATAACTAATATCCACCAGGTGCCACGGACCAAACCTGTAAAACCTGGCCTTCTACCCCCCTTTCTGAAACCTATGACACATACTGGGGATTTATTTGGGTCCTTCTTAAATAAACTGTAGCAATTGTACAGTCTGAAGGAGTTTTGTCCCCTTTTTAATTCTCTCATAAAGAAAACAGAGAGCAATTTAACAAACTGTGATTTGAGACAAGCTAAACATGCCCCTATACCCCCAGGTTAAAAGTAAATTCTCAGGATTTCAAGAAATTGTGCCTACTTTGCAAGCCATTGTGTTTATATTTCCCAATCTGCCATCACTTATTTCTAATAATAATATAACTTTTCTCCAAATAAGGAGGCTCACTGGGCCCAAGAATGATATAAATGTGAATAGTTACAAGGAAGTTACTTACATTTAAAATAGCTAATACTTTTTCGTATTTGTAAAACCTGCAAGTTCTTATTTTACCCTCTACAAATTCACTACTATTTCTGTTCATTCCAGTTATCTCTTTAAGTTTTTAAATTATATGTTCTTGCTTTTGGGGTAGTGAAATTATGCAGATAAATATTGTGTGTAACAAAATGTTAATTTTGTTGTAGCTATAAGCTAGATAATTTTGGTCATGAAAAGAGCAAGCAAACTAGATTTGGCAGAAGTTAAAGTAGTCCCAATTCAGCAGTAACCTTACACAAAAAGTAGATTCTCTTGTAATCAAATCAGACAAACTAGATTTGGGTATAATTAGATCGGCATAATTAAATTTCCCATCTCTTAGGGAACATCAAAATGCACATATGTAGGTTTCATTATTTTTTTTTTCCTTTGTCCCTAGTTCAAGCAATGAAAATCTACACCCAAGATGAATTCAGCTGGGTCTGTCACTTAAGAAGAGTGGTTCTTACCCACTGATACTCGTCATAATTAGCTTTACTGAAAAACTAATTATAGTTTTTACAAAAATAAAGTTGTAATATATCCCATTTAATTTACTTGGATTTTTGCAATGCATCCATAACTCTAAAGAATACAATTTTTCATGAAACGATTGACAATTGTGGATTAAGCATGCAAGAGTGTGTTCACCATTCATCATAGATTTTTTAAATAATCAAAAGCCTTATATTGATCACCAACAATGCACATTTTATACTTTCACTGTATAGCCTGGCCATTAAAAATGAGAGAATATTTTTATTAAATAGCTCCACTAATATCCATTAAATGTTGTTTGATCTGTGGATTTTCAAAGATTTTTATAAGCATCATATGGATTGAAATATTAATTTTACTGAATAAAACATTGCAGAAATTTGTTTCTGTCCTTGCTAAATTCCCCTGCAGAAGAGAAGCTGTTTTGAATTTCCATAGCCTGCGCCTCAGGCCCTGTCTTTGCTCCTGCAGGTTTGTATTTGGTTACCTGTCAGTTCTAGCCTCCTGTCTTCCTTTGTTTATAGGCTGATAATCCCCTGAGGGCCAGGTATATCTTAGGCTCAGTAAAGTGGTCTTCTGTGTCAGCCTTGCCCTGGGAACTTCCCGGCTCTTCAAGTGCATTTCTAGTCCCCGTGCTTCACCCAGGCCAGTACCGCCTCAGGCAAACCCTTTACTCACGGAGCCTGTGTTTCTATCCCATATCTGTTCTGTGGTAGATGCCATCTGAGAAGATGCTTGGCCTCCTCTGGTTGCCCAGGGAGACAGGTGGTGTGGCTTTGGAATATCCAGGAATTTGTCTTGGAATTTATCCGTGTCTCCTATTTTATTCAATTTGTAGTTGCGTAGTTTTTCCTAGCAGTCTTTTATCATATTATTTTTCTTACTTCTGTGGCATTAGTTGTAATGTCTTATCTTCTCTTTTATTTATAATTTATTTCAGTATTCCCTTTTCTTTCTGAATCTAGCTAATGGTTTCTCTTTTTTTTTTTTTTTTTTTTTTTGGTATTTTCAACAAACCAGTTCTTAGTTTTATTTATTTTTCTATTATTTTTCCATTTCAGATTTCATTTAGTTCTGCTCTAATTTTTATTATGTGCTTACTTCTGATAAGTTTGCAATTAGTTGGTTCTTTTTGATTTTTTTCCAATGCCTTGCAGTATACAAGTCATGTTGTTCATTGCTCTCTCCTGTTTTTAGTGTAAGTGTTCATCACTATGAACTCTTGGTACTGCTTTTGGTACATCTCATAAGTTTTAGTATTTTGTGTTTTTATTTTTGTTTCTCTCAAGATATTTCTTAATTTCCCTTTGTATTTCATCTTTTGCCCATTGGTTAATCAGGAGTTTTCATTTCTCCTTCTGGTATTAATTTCTTGTTTCATTAAATTGCATTCAAAAAAAGATACTTAATGATATTTCAGTTTTCTTAAATTTGTTAAGACTTGTTTGGGGACTCCAGGGTATTCTAACCTGAAGAGTGATCTGTGTACACTTGAGAAGAATGTGGATTTTGCAGATTTGCACAAGACAGTTCTCTGTATGTCAGTTAGAGCCAAGTGGTCCACAGTGCTTTTCAAGTCCATTTTTTCTTTATTGATCATATATTTGATTATTCTATACACAATTGAAAGTGGTATATTGCATTTTCTGCTATTATTATGTTGCTATCTATTTCACCCCTCAGTTTTGCTAATGTTTGCTTTATATATTTGGATAGACTGATATTGGGTACGTATATATTTATAGTTGACATGTTTTCCTGATGTTTTCACCCTTTTATAGACTCAGTTTTGTCTGATATGATTATGGCTACTCATGCTCTCTTTTGCTTATCTTTTACATGGAATATCTTTTTTAATTCTTTCATTTTCTTAAGTATGTTATAGTGAGCATATAGTTGGATATTGTTTCTTTTTATTCATTCAGCCACTCTATGTCTTTGATTGTTGAGTTAATCCATCCATATTTAAAATATTTATTGACAGAGAGGATTTACTGTTGCCATTTTATTCATTGTTTCCTGTCTTATTTTTTAATTTTTCTCCTCTCTTGCCGTCTTGCTTTGTATTTCATTGATTTCTTATTTTGATTCCTTTCTCATTTTCCTTGGAGTATCTCTGACAGATATTTTTTTGGCAGTTATCATGAAGCTTCCATATAACATCTTATAATTAAAGCAATTTATTTTAAACTGGCAACTTAAATGGCCTACAGAAACTCTACACTTTTACTTTCAATGCATACACTTTATATTACTCTTGGCACAAATTACATCTTATATCATGTATTAGTTAATACATTTGAGTTATATTTTGTATGATTATATATTCAATTATATAAATTTTAAATGTGATTTAAATATATAAATTTTAAATGTGATTTATGTACACCTTTACATTGTTATAATATAGTCTTGGTTATATATTTTTCTTTGCCAATAAGCTTTATATTTTCACATCAATTTATAACTATCTAGAAATCTTTTTCTTTAACTTAAAGGACTCTTGTTAATATATTTTGTAAGGCAGGTAAGTAAACACTTTCGGCGTGGGTTAACTAAGAATGTTTTAATTTTCTTTCATTTTTGATGGACATCTTTTCCCAGTATGGAATTTTTAATTGGCAGTTTTTTTTTTTTCTTTCAGCATTTTGCATATGTTATGCCATTCTTTCTTGGCTTTTTAGGTTTCTGCTGAGAAATATTGACAGTTTCGTAATGGCTTTCTTGTATATAAGAAGTCACTTTTCTCTTGTTGCCTTTGAAATTCCCTCTTTGTCTTACTTTGACTTTTGACAATTTGAATATATTGGGTCTCACTATACTTGTCTTTGAGTTTATCTCATTGTACTTCTTAGATGTGGGTGCCCATTTTCCTTATCTCTATTTGGGAAGTTTTCTGCCATTGTTTCTTCAAATAACCTTTTCTGCCCCCTTCACTCTTTTCTTTCTAAAGCTCTCATAATGGGAATATCCTTTCCATTGATGATGTCTCATCAGTTTTTTATGCTTTCTTCACTCTTCTTCTTTTTTAATCTTCTTTGGATCATTTTTAATGTCCTTTCTTCTAAGTAACTGATTCTTCTGCATGATTTATTCACTTGTTGAACTCCTCTAGTGAATTTTCTAACTCAGTCCTTATATTCTTTAGCTCTGAAATTTCTGTTCTTGCTGGTCGTAGCTTCTATGTCTACCCACTATTTTTAATGCATTGTTTTTCTGAGCTCACTGAGCATCTCTATGGTGGTTATTTTGAATTCCTTATCAGAAAATTCATGTACTTTACTTCTTTAGCATTTATTTCTGGACATTTTTTTTGGGGGGGGGGTGGTATACATTGCTTGGACCATGTGGCCAATTGTTAGATCCAACTGTTTCTTCATCTCCCCTATTACTTTGTATTGGGATATATGCATTTGGAAACACCCCCCCCCCCACCCCCAGTCTTTATGAACTGGCCTCCAGCAGAAAAAGTCTTTTACTAATTAATCCAGCTGAAGATCTTAGGGGCCTGTCAAACATTTTCCATGAAATTGGGCTTGTAAATTTCCAATTAGGAAGGTTTTGCTGATTTCCTTTTGCAGGAGTTTATAATTTCCTGCTCCCTCTGGTGTCTACCTCCAGTAATGCAGGTTCTATGATGCTTTTGAAAGCCAGCCCTTTCTTCTCCTTAGTTACCAGAAACTGGTGTTTACTGCCTCCTTTCATTGCTCTGAGACAAGCAAGAAAGAAATTATTCCTTTAAGATTCTCCTTGAAAATCAGGATATTTGAACCAATTTGCGTTCTTTTCTTTGCCCTTGAGGGACAGCTGCTTACAGACACACTCTGTGGGTTGTCTTGTGGGTCCTCTAGAGACTTTTCTTTTCGCAGCACCTTCAAGCATGCCAGATACTGTCAGCATTTCAAGTTAGGTGATACTCTGGTGAGCCGGGGTGAGGGTGTGTGTGAGTTCAAACTGCTGCTTTTGCTCTCATTGGCCCCTGACCTGGCTTCCTTTTCTGTTAGCACTTAGATTCAAACAAAACAGAAATTAGTCCCTTGGATAGAAACCCCCCCTCCTCGAAATCTGAACATGAGACATAGGTTACAGTTTTTTTCCCTCCTCAGAGGGAAGCCAGGAGCTGGCAGCATCCTTCTGCACGTTGCTAAACAAGGAGGAGGCACTTGGCAAGTGAGTGCCACAGATTTTCCTGTCAGCTTCAATGTGGCTGATGTTGCCGTCGCCTGGCGTGTAGGAGTCTCTCAGCTGGTCTATGGATTTATCACAAAGGAAACTGTTTAGTTCAGCCATCTTTCTGACTTTATCACCCCCTCCCCCAGGAAAGAAGAAAGTTTGCTGGACTTTTTATTCTTATTTATTTTTGTGACACAAAATCTTAACAGAATTTTTTTTCATTAGTTATGTGAAATATAATTGTATTTTGTATTTTTGTTGTTGTTGTTCAAAGTATATGTTGTTGTTTATTCCTCTTTTTAGGTGCACCAATGTGTAGAAAAAGAGGTTTAATCATTCAGATTTTAGAAATTTGAAAGGTGAGTTTAGTGCAGAAAAGATGCTATCATTTTCAGATACAATGCTTTTAAAATACAACACTTTGTATTTTAAAAATACATGTAAAAAATAATTATTATAATAGAAACATTTATAAGTTTGATCATTCTGCTTCATGATTGAAAGAGAAACAGAATTGGTTTGAATTTAATGATCGTACTACCATCTGGCATTCGCAATTCTGTAATCTCCACAGATGCTATCAGATGTGGGAGGCTGGGATAGGAGAAACAGAAAAAACATGCATAAAATTAAAATATAACATGGCATAGAATCTTAAACCTTAAGTAGGCAGTTACTACAATAAGAATTATCCCAAGATTTAATTATCAGAAAGTGATTTTTAACAACATTTGAAAAGCCATATATGTCTAAAGGTTTTGTGCTTCAGAAGATGGGTGGTTAAATGCGTCTTCATGAAAATAAATATAGATGCTTTTTTGCATGTAATGTGTTTTCTCTTTTGTTAGATAGCTGTAACTGTGGGCAGGGAAACAAAGACAGCGACTCACTTGTTCTTTCATGTTAAATAAATATTGTGTCTAACTATGTAACGATGAAGAAGGAAATTTTAGAGTTGAGGGTAAAATGATCATTGGAAACAGCATTTATTTTGGAAAAAAAAAAAAGAGAGAAATTAGTTCCTAAGATAAGTGGGTTTTATTCTTGAAATATATTACTGATCATCTGCTTCCTGCTAGTTTATAGTCACAATCATTTTCAGTTGTTCAAAATTCTCAGTACCTGGCAGGCACTGAGCTATCAACAGAAACTGTAGGATTAACAGGTTTTTAAACTGTTAGATAACTACTGACTCCATGAAGACGACAGACAATTGTCAATCAGGGTCCTGGCACAGGACAGAAGCTCAAAAGAATTTAATGTGGTATTTCAACAAAAGAATTATTTATGGAAGTGTAAACATGATAAGCAAATTTCATCCGAATGGTGAAATCCCCAGTGTCCAGTGACAGTGAGAATCCCTCATCACCCCTAAGGCCCCAAAGGTAAGAGAAACCAAATGGCAGATTTATGCAAAAGAACCATAAAATGTAGGTTTTGTGGCTCCATGATTTATTTATAATGAAAGCGTATTTGCATTTTGAGGAAAGATGCAGAAAATAGAGAGCAACATTCCATAGGGAGGCATGGAAAACAAGATAGAGAAAAACACGCATTAGGTAGAAATAACTCAAGTCCTCTATTGAAACATAATGAAAGGAGAGACAGAAAAGCGTAGGGTTCATCTTGCTGAATTTGTTCTAATTTCTGAAAGCAGAACATATGAGTTACCCATTTAAATGATGATGATGGTGAGAAGGCAGAGGGACATTACGGTGACAGTAAATCATTTTATTAGAACTAACTATATGCTGCTAGGTGCATCTAGCTATCAGGATTGCGTGCTATAGATGTTATTATTATCCTCATTTGATAGGAGAGAAAACTGAGAGGTGAAGAGTTTAATCCATTTTCCCCAAGTTGTACTATTCCTATGCGGCAAAGCCATAGTTGACTCACACATGCACAAGTTTTGCTGTTTTGCTGACACATTTTTCAAATATTACAAACATAATGGAAACAACAATTTGATAGGGAAAATGAAGCAAGGTTGTCTTGTCATATCAAGGACTCATTTGGTGGTGATGACTATAAATTTCATTTGAGACTGATATGTTTAGTTCTGAAAGTTGTGACCTGCAAATTATAGTTGTCTGTACATGGGTAAAGAGACACTGTCAGGAAGTTTCAAAAAGAGATTTGAGCAATCAGGGAGGGATGCCTGTTGATATCATAAAGGACAAGGCAACCTCTGGCAACTAGTGTTGTTTTTCTCTAATCCCAAAACCATGTTTTATATTTTAGGAAGGCCAAGAGGCCAGAAACCCTATTACAGAATGGAAAATTTTAGTCTTTCATAATCTCTACTGTGAAGAGTGTCTGAAGCTTTTAGATTTAAAACAAAAGGTATTGTTACTTGAATAATTCCTATGTCTCTGGAAGATGTCCTTAGCTCCATGTCAGTTTCATTTTTTGCATGACTGTGTCATCCTTCATGTACGTAGGAAGTCTCATGTACCAATGAGTCCGTACTTTCATGGTCTGCAGACATATTTTAGAAGCAGGTACCTCAAGAGTTATCGTTTTTCTTAGTTAACATTTAAAAAATTCCTTACTAAATAACTACCTTCTCCATGAGTAAAGATGGCCAAGAAATTAATAATAAAATTACTTTGGACAAACGTCACTACCTTATATAGTCTCACAAGCATTATGCATTTAAATTGTCTTATAATCTACAAATTTTAACTGTGTACACATTAAGTCAGCAGGTTGTGTAGCTAAGCTTTGTGCAACAAATTGGAGATCTTTCCCACCCCCTCCGTTATTGAAGCTAATCATGTCTTCCAAAGCTTAAAATCGCATACTTTACTGATTTCCACTGTGGTTTATTGGCTTCCTACTAATTTGTCAATGAACAGTTTCATTAAGTAACTAGTCAAAACAAAGTAATGTCTATTTGACAATGTCCTCTATGTTGAAAGGCTAGTAAGAGACCTTGAGAGGTAATTATTACACTGTGTGGAAAGGAAAAGAGACAGATATGTGTGCTTTAATGAAACTGATGGAAGAAAATGATTTGAATTTTATATAGTTTCTAATCTTTATAAACCAATGCTATAAAATAGAAGTAGAAATGAGGAAACTTTTTCTCAAAAGGGGCAGAAAATACCTTTTCATTTTCACTTTGTAGGGCATTAAGTCTCTGTTATAATTATTCTCAGTGTAGCATGAAAAACAGTCATAGATAATACATAAATGTCTTTGTGATTCAATAAAATTTTCTTTAAAAACTCAGATGGCCATCTGGAGGTGGTCCGTGAGTTACAGTTTGCCAAGGCTTACTGTAAAAAAAGATGTTAAGTTATTGCCTTTCTAATGTGATACTATAATGTGTTTGAGAGATATTTTAGAAAACAATGTCAGACTTTCACATTAAATTTATTTTAAGGTTTTAAGGTACTGTTTAATACATATATATAAATAAGCATGTCAATTACAACAGAATGATTGCCACTGAACATTGATTTAGGAAGAGGAAAATTCATATTTACAAAAAAAATCGTCTAATTAGAGCACAGGGAAGAATAATGAAAGTGAAAAATAAAGCAGTTAAGGGGGATCTAGAGGAAGAGCTGAATGTAAACAAAGCTTACATGGAAGAGTTAGAGTGTAAACCATTTCCTGCGGAATTGGTTGTGGGTACAGTTTATAACACTTCAATGGTCTATGTGTTAATACTCCATCCATGTTTATTGTTTTTAAATGTTAGTGTCACACAACGTCCTGCAATTACTTGTCCTGTTGACAGAGGGCCCCAACCAGTATAGCTGGAGCTGAGGGGAAGACCTAGGGTCTCCCTCCTGGGGGTGTCGGCATGGCAGCTGGCAGAGAACTAGTGAGTTGGCAGGGTGGTTGGGGTCGCAGGAGGTTCCAGTGGCTCAAGAGGCCAGACAACTGCTGGGGGGACACCTACAGGTTGCCAGGTCAGGGAGCAGTGGTGTCTCCTCCCCCCCACTCCCCCCAACACTCCACCCTACCTCTGTCTCCCTCCCCTTGTGCTTGTAGCTGCACTAGGAAGCCCTCATTTTCCTGCCCTCGTCAATTTCATGAGTTTCCTAGGCCTGAACAATTATACAATCCTGATATCCATTCATTGATACACTCAGTCCTCTTACCCCAGCAGAAGGGATTGTATCCATTCATTAATGCACTCAGTCCTCTTACCCCAGCAGAAGGTACTGTATCCATTCATTAATGCGCTCATTCCTCTTACCCCAGCAGAAGGTACTGTATCCATTCATTAATGCGCTCAGTCCTCTTACCCCAGCAGAAGATACTGTATCCATTCATTAATACGCTCATTCCTCTTACCCCAGCAGGTGCTGTATCCATTCATTAATGCGCTCAGTCCTTTTACCCTAGCAGAAGGTACTATATTCATTCATTGATGCTCTCATTCATCTTGCTCCAGCTGAAGGGACTGTATCCATTCATTAATGCACTCATTCCTCTTACTCCAGCAGAAGATACTGTATCCATTCATTAATGCACTCAGTCCTGTTACCTCAGCAGAAGAGATTGTATCTATTCATTAATGCACTCAGTCCTCTTGCCCCAGCAGAAGGTACTGTATCCATTCATTAATGCACTCAGTCCTTTTACCCCAGCAGAAGGGATTGTATTCATTCATTGATGCTCTCATTTATCTTGCTCCAGCTGAAGGGACTGTATCCATTCATCTGTTATCAAGTCCTGGCCAAATGTAACTACAAAGGACCTTGCCACCATGTATACCCCTAGACAAAGACCCCAAACAGAAAAATTCTCTGTCTTAAGTCTTTCCCTCTGCCAGAAGCTTTGGTGTTTTTTGTTTATTTGTTGTTGTTGTTGTTTTTTAATGTATTATTTTCTGCAAAATAAATCCTGTCTTACCACTGATCTGTGGTCAATGGACTCATTCTTTGAATCCCTAAGACCAAGGACTTACTGATGGAGAAATTCCAGTATCATTATTGCCATTGAATATCTCTCCCAGTATTGTGTTTTCAAATTTAGTGATGAAATCTTATTGGAATATTAGGATCTTCATATTAGTTTGTATTCCATCAAGGGGCAACAAAACAAAATATCTTCTTGTTTAATTTCTATCCTTTTACTAATTCATTAAACTCATATGTATTGTGTTACTATAGTTCAGAAAATATTGTTCCAGATGTTAGAAATACAGCTGTGGAAAAAGTCAGCAAGACCGTTGCTCCTGCTCGGTCCCTCTGGAGGTGGATGTTCCCTGGTTCTTGGCTTCCTGGGCCAAAATGGGCACTGGTGCCTAGGGAAGGACGGAGTGGTCTCAAGTAAAAAGTAATCTCTGCTGCATACATTTATTGCAGAGCAAAGGCAAACACACCAGGAGGAGAATAGGAGAACAACTCTTGAAGATGGAGAAGAGTCCCTCTGCATCAACAGAGAAGGGACCATAAAGTCTGAACACTCACTGTCATTTATAAACTAAGCTGCCTAATTCTCCCCCCCCCCCCCCCCCCCCCCCCACACCCCCCCACACACACCCAGGATAGGCTATTGGCTCCATCCTTTGGAGTAACTGACAGGATGGTGTTACATAACAAATTTCTCAATATGCATGCAAAGAACCCACAATGGTAGGAATTTATAATTTTAATTATATGATAATGGGCCCAATGGGTCCAGGTAATTATAAATTGCAAAGTCTAGGGGCTCCTTACTATCTGTTCAGATGGGAACGTGCTAGTGGTTAACTTGGTTCCGACCCTCCACTGGTAACCACTCCCTCTAGCTATTTCTCTTTATCTTTAGTACTATCATCTCTGGTCCTACTTGTCAAGGAGAGAAACTGGAGGCTAAAAGGGCACGTCCCCATCCCTCTTCAGCCAGAAGGAGAGAGAAGCTACAGGCTGACACAGCTGGTCTCCCTCATCAGGCTCAGCAGTGCTGCAGAGCACGGCAGGCCCACCTGGCTGTGGCAGCATCTGTGGCTGCAAGGCTGCCTGTGACACTGAGGGCCCATTTCACACGCCCCTGGTGGGCTCAGGTGCAGGACACAGGAGGCGATTTCCAAGCCAGCCCAGCACCGCCCACCGCTCTGGAGGGGTTTACTATCAACAGGTAGACAAATGAATAAGGTAATTCAGAGAACATTGCTGTTAAGGCAACACTAGAGTGATGTAATTGACAGTTAATAGAAGAGTTGGTGATGGGGTGGAGTTTCAGCTACATTTGATTGGATAGTTGGGAAAGGCCTCTGAAAGGAGGCATCATTAAGGTCTGAAATTTAAAAATGGCAATGGTGCATTTAAAATCCAGGCCCAGAAATTTCCATGCAGAGGAAATGGTAAATACAAAGCGTCTTTGCTGGAAATAAACATAAACGTTTTTCAGGAATAGAAAAAAATGTTATGAGTGAAGCCCAATGAACTAGGAAGAGTAGTAGGGACTTCAGGTAGAATGTCAGGCAAAGAACAGGTCAGACAGGTTTTGTAAACAAGGCTGATGAATTTAGTGGTATTTTAAGTACAATGGAAGCATTTGAGGAGTTGCAGAACAGTCACACAAGCTGTTTCATGTTTTAGGAAAAGCACTCTGGCTTCTAAGGCAGAGCAGAAACCGAAGTCGAACAATGAATTAAGACATGTGGCTCTAGTACAAGCAAAAAATTAATTCCACGTTATCGTCTCATAATCACTTTATCCCCACATTTCTAGTATTTCTATGTATTTTTCAAAAGCATTTCTCCTTAATCTTCCTTAGCTTAATGAAATGAAAGAAAAATAATAGATGAAGAACCTCCTTTATTCCAGGATTTCAGTAGAAAATAGCTATGGGGTGCTGAGATGACTTTCTTTTCACATATGGCCCATGAAATCTATTTCTTAGGATATTTAGATATGACTGAAAGAAGTCAAACGTAAATTTCCAAATATTTTGTTTAATCAACATCTGTCGGAAACCACAAAAAAAATACACATTAAGAATATTACTACTGACAACCACAGTGCAGTATTTAGTGCAATCACATCGTATTTACTATATAAGAGGAATTTTTTTAGAAACTTTTGTAATGTTAACTTATTTATTACAGCAACTATGTAACATCTATACTATGCATGTAATTAGCACAATTTTTAAATTAAGAACACTGAGACTAAAAGAGATTATTAGACTTGACAGAGAAGACAGAAAATAAGAATTGGAGATGAGAAGTGGTACAGATTATTCGGCCCCAAAGCCTCTACGTTTAATTATTACTGATTCTACATTAGAAAGACAAAAGAGAAGATTGGCCAATGTGTTTATTTGCCTTATGAGAATAATATTTGATAGTCTATTACATTGTTTCAAACAGTGATTTATAGTTTTTTCTGTACACACACACACACATTTCTTTTAGGTGTAGAGTGCTGGAATCTTAGATAAATAGATATTACATCAAAGACTTAAGTTTTAAAGAAACAGAATCCAAGCCACCCTTCAGTTCAAATTCTTCAAGATGTATGTCTAGAGATGATAAATTCTATAGACTGACAAATCAGTTCTATAGTCTGACACGAGTTTGGAAGCTAGAAAAAATAGTACCACCTTTTAAGTTTGAAAGCATCGAGGGCAAGAGAGAAACCAGTGCTGATATTTTGTATGTTAGAAAGTCCATAGATTGATCCATATGACATTATTCAGAGATTTTATTTATAATACTTACGTAATTTTAGAAGTGCATTGAATTTGTTCACTTAAGAAGCAGAGTTCCCAGCGTTTTGTTTCATTCTCTGAATCCTTTACACAAATGCGGATGAGAAGGAAACGCGATTAAAAAATAGCCAGCAACTGCTTGCTGGGTGGGATTGCACATGTTTTAAACTAATGATGAGACTACATACCTACAAACGCCCCAATTTTATAATGCAACATCAAGGGTAGCTAACCAGCATGCCCTAAATGTTCGGTATATGCCACGCACCATGCTAAGCTCTCCATGTTTCTGCTTTAATTCTCATAAAACCTTATTTAATGACCTTATTTTAATATTTAAGATAGTGAAGCTTACCACAGATTAGTGACCATTTCTTAAACAGTTCAAGCTACTATGAAACAAATAGGAATCGAAACTCAGACTACCATCCTCACGGTATTAAGAGCAAGTTTTTAAAGGTATATGGGGAAAGGCAATATGCCTTATTTTACTATTATCTGAGGGATTTTACATTCTACAGCATGAACAAGACTTCTTCCCTTATCCCTCTGTTCTCATACCATAAGTTACTTAGATATTTAGGGTTAAGACATTCTGATTTGTGTGTTTGTAGTTATAATTAAATTATAACCCTAAATTTGATCCATTGAGTTCATTTACATGATTAGACATTCTATGAAAATCCCCCCTCCCCACCCCCAAAAAAGCTGATGCCTGAGATCACAACACTAAAGGAAAAAAATTGGATATCGAGGGTTCCTTTCCTGTTGGACAGATCACAGACCCGGGGCTGCCGTGAGGGATCTTGCCACACACCTTTGCTATCGACTGTAAGAAGAACATTGAATACTGTAGAAAGAAAATAGCAAACAGAAATCCTTCTATCCTCCACATTTGGGTTTCTGAAAGGGTGATTGGATATCCTCGTTCATCTAAGTTTCGCACCTGTTGTCATAGCATAATTATGAATAGGATCCTCTTTACCCCCTCTGAAATATACATATGAAAAACATCCTGTGTGTTTACATATGAGAAAATTAAAGATAAATAACTTGCCTAAGGTTAAATAATTTGCAAGTGGAGAAATTTCATGTTGATCCCAGAAAACCTTTCTCCTCTGCCCACTATCCTCTCTAGCAACCTCCTGGAACATAATAGATGTTTATTAACGCTACTGTCTTCTTATTTTGCTATCAAGTTCCTTTTTTTTTTTTTTTTTTTTCCTGTAGACCCGTCTCAGACCTCCCTTCTTCCATATCTCTCTCTTACACTTCTTTAATAAGTCTGTTTTGCTCTAATCACATGCGGAAATATTCACATTCCTAAAAGGCATTGTCTTCATTTGTCCTTAGATTTTAGATCCTGGATTGGGTTTTTTTGTTTGTTTCTTTTACTCCTTTCATTTCCACAGTGCTGCTTGAACCCTTAAAATCCAGTTGCCTCTCAGTCTGCCATTTCTTCTTTTCTTCTTAAAAAAAAAAATTTAGAATAGTATGAGAGTACAAATGATTAGGTTGCATTATTTCCATTTCTTAGGTAAAGTTCAAGTTGTAGTCGAGCCTTTCACCCAGAGGACGTGCTGTACACCCTTACGTTGTGCACATTAGGTTACAGCTTACCAAACCCCCTCCCTCCTTCCTTTGCCCTTTTCCCTCCCTCTCCCCCCACCATTTGATTTTAATTGTGTTTTTCTCCCCGGTAGGTGTGTAACTGTTTATATTGGTTTCATATTAGTGTTGAGTACATTGGATACTTGCTTTTTCATTCTTGCCATATTTTACTAATAAAAATGTACTTCAACTTCATCCAGGTTGATACAGAAGATGTAAAGTTTCCATCTATTTTAAGGTGGAAGAGTGTTCTATGATATACATAGGCCACAGTTTGCTAATCCATTCATGTATTGATCAGCACCTGGGCTGATTCCACTTCTTGATGATTGATTGAGAATTGAGATGCAACAAATTTTCTAGCGCAAATGTCCTTATGGCAAAGTGTTTTACTTCAGGATGTATACCTAGTAATTGGATTACAGGATCAAATGGAAGGTTTATTTTTACCTCTTTGGGGCGTCTCCATACTTCTCTTCAATAGAAGCTGCATAAGCTTGCCATCTCAGCAGCAATATAAAAGTGTTCCCTTCTCTCCACATCCATGCCAGCATCTGCAGCTTTGGGATTTTGTGATGTGGACCATTCTCACTGGAGTTAGGTGATATCTCAGGGTGATATGGATTTGCAGTTCTCTGATGATTAGTGATGATGATGTTATTCTAAGAAATAATGAATCTGGAGTTATCATCACATTGCCAGACTTCAGCCTGTACTATAAGTTAACAGTGATAGAACCTAGCCACATAATACCATCTGATCAACCAAAAAAAAAAAAAAAAAAAACATACCCTGTGGGGGTGTGGGGGAGAATCCCTATTTAATAAATGGTGCTGGGACAACCAGTTAGCCACATGTAGAAGACTGAAACTAGACTCACACCTCTTACCGTTTACAAAAAATTAATTCTTGCTGGATAAAAGATTTAAATTTAAGGCATGAAACAATAAAAATTCTAGAAGAAAACTATTGACAAAATCAGCTTGGGGAAGATTTTATGAAAAAGATCCCCTTGGGGATTGCAGCAGCACCAAAATAAATCAATGGGAAGTGATCAAGGCAGAGGACAGTAACTAAAGCAACAGACAGACTTCAAAGGGGAGAAGATACTTGCATGCTATGAATCTGATAAAGGGCTGACAACTAGAAGCTGCCGAGAACTCAGACTAGTCCACAAGAGAAGAGCAAACAATTGCACTTATAAGTGAGCAATAGACTTAAAGCCTTTTCTGAAGAAGATAGACGAATGGCCAACAATTACTTTTAAAATTGATCATCATCCCTACCCTTTCTTCTTGAGCTTAAGGTCCACTTTCAGCCATTGCATTTGGGACTGAAACTTGGGTGAAGGTTGTCACTCTCCGGTTCTATTTTTACTATTCTCTTCATCTGCTTTTTAATAGGAATATGTAAAGACTTTGACTTTATCTTGTTCAGAATTTGTCTTTTATCTTTTCTGTTGTTGTATCTGCTTAATAGATTACACGCAATTTATTTATTTTCACGTGTCTTCCTTTTTCTGACCCTTAATTTCAGGGAATCCTAGATACGGCCTAATTCTGGGGCCAAGAGAAAGATAGAATGAGTTTAGTGAATTGTAGCCATGTTCTGTACAACTGTGTCATTTCTGGTGCCTGTTAATTTATGCCTTATTAACAGCCATGTGGATAATCTCCTGACCCCTCCCTTCCTTCAGTATGGTTCTTTTCACCTCTACCACAGAAAGATTTTACATCCATAAGGAACTGAAAGTTTTTATAAATTAGCTTAATAGGCATTCTACAGGCTTAGTGCCCACATTTATTTACTTTGTGTTTTATTCTTCTTTTCTTCCCTCCCTCCCTTTCTTCCTTTCTTCCTTCCTTTCTTCCTTCCTTCCTTCCTTCCTGCCTTCCTTCCTTCCTTCCTTTTTTCCCTTTTTTGAACAGAGTCTCACTCTGTCCCCCTAGGTAGTAGAGTACATGTAATCATCATAGCAACCTCAAATTTTGGGGCTCAAGTGATCCTCTTGCTTCAGCCTCCTGAGTAGCTAGGACTTCAGGCACCTACCACAACACCCAGCTAATTTTTTCTTTTTTCTTTTAGTAGAGTCTTGCTCTTGCTCAGGCTGGTCTTGAACTCCTAAACTCAAGCAATCCAGCCATCTCGGTCTCTGATAGTGCTAGGATTACAGGTGTGACCCACCACACCTGGCCTGTGTTTTATTCTCTGCCAAATCAGACTGTACATTGTTTCTTGTGGATGCATAAAACTGTACTGCCTCCATTCCTGTGTTCATATAATTCTAAAACTGCTTGGAAGAAGTGGTACAAATGGCACTTCTCTCATGAAATCATCTCGAGGTTCCAGATAGAATTGACTTCACCTTCCTCTGAGTCTCTATAGCAATTTGTTTGCATCTCAGTTATGGAAATAGTACACATTGCAATTTCTTTCTCTTCCACTAAAGTATAAGGCAAGATGAATATCTCATTGATTGAAAATTGTATTATTATTGCCACATGGGTGAATTTATGTATGCACTTATAAAAGTGAGTTAAATAGGAAAATACTCTGTAATTTTTACAAAAGCATTTTCAACATTCATTGTAGCATAGCCTTGTGTAAACTTTGTTTACATTTATATGAGCACATTGGGTAGGTGATGAGCAAGCAGGTGGAAGGTACAGAAAGGGAATGGTAAATTCACATCTAACACAATACACACTACCACTGATGGGCACATGTATAAGACCCAACTGGACAAAGGAAATTCATGTGCCTATGTATATGACCCAACTGGACAAAGGAAATTTGTGCCTATGTAATATTCTGGCACATGTATATGACCCAACTGGACAAAGGAAATCCATGTGCACATGTATATGACCCAACTGGACAAAGGAAATTTGTGCCTATATAATATTCTGAAATAAAAACAAAAGAAAACATAAAACATTTATGTAATCTCTTTAACCCTCGACTTTCTCAGTGTGTGAATGATAATGGCCACAAGTCCCAAGGGTCCTAGTGTAAAACAAAACAAAATGAAAGCAAGCATCAAACAATTAGAAAACTTGTAATGTTCTCCTGATGGAACCTGAGAAAAGGTCTCCAAATGGCCCACTGGAATAATTAATAACTTATATCAAGTAATAATATAATTAATCATTTATAATAATTAATTGTATTTTAATTAATATGGCTCTCTGGAGTTGAGATATAGCCCCTAGACCTGGAACATAATCTAATATTCCTTTGGTAATGCAGGACATATTCATTATAATAACTTTCTGAATAAACTCTGGAAGACATTTTAGTGCTGCAGGAAAATATCAAATAAAAGATAATAGACACTTAGAGAGTGAGTTATTTTGAATATCTGTCATTTATGCTCCATGCTCTGTACTTAACTGTAAGCTTATTTCAAGTGCAATTCAAAGTATTAAATATAATTTCCAACCTCATCATTATCATGCCAAATATCACCACACTGGTCCTTCCTGGTAGAGGTTGAAATGAAAGCAGCCGTAGGGGAGCACGTACTGCAAAGAGGTAACAGGAGGGACCTGGAACTCCTGATGTCCTTTTGCTTTGACTGCTTGAGTTCCAAAATTAAATTAAATGTTTATAAAGCTTCACATGCAAACCAAATGAATTAACAAAAAATCAAAGTGACCACGATATCAGAAAATTAACACATTCTATTTTCATAAACATGGCTCAATCCTGTTATTTCATATTATATCTAAAAATAATGGGATATTGAAAATTTATCTTCATCATTCAAGAAAAAGGCTTAGTAGTCTTTCCTAATTCTCACTGTCTCTTCACAGAGCAAACTTCCCAGCTTTCTGTGTTTGCACAAGACCCCGTGCTTAGAAGGTTCATGCTTTGCTAGTACCATCCCAAAAGCCTAAATAATTTTTGATTAAGTAGCCCTGCACTTTCTTTTTTCCTTTTTTTTTTTTTTTTTATAGAGAGTATCACTTTTTTGCCGTCTGTAGAGTGCTGTAGTGTCATAGCTCACAGCAACCTCCAACTCCTGAACTTAGGCAATTCTCTTGCCTCAGCCTCCCAAGAAGCTGGGACCACAGGCACCCTCCACGACACCTGGCTATTTTTTGTTGCATTTTGGCCAGGGCCGAGTTTGAACCCACCACCCTTGGTATATGGGGCCAGCGCCCTACTCACTGAGCCACAGGCGGTGCCCTGCATTTTCGTTTTTTACCATGTCCTGCAAATTATGTAGCCAATCCTGTCCCCAATGATACAAGATATCAGCTTACATGGCCAATGAGATCACAAAAATTTCTCAAAGGGCAGTGCCTGTGGCTCAAAGGAGTAGGGCACCAGCCCCATATGCCGGAGGTGGCAGGTTCAAACCCAAACCCAGCCAAAAACTGCAAAAAAAAAAAAAAAAAAAATTCTCAAAAATCAAGAGTGAGCTCAGGGTACACCTATGAGAACCTTAGGTACACTCCCCTAAGAGCCTTTTACACTGTCCAATTCTCACTTCTTTACTATAATAATTTGATTAGTTCAAACCTTACCTAAATTATTTAACTAAGTAATCACTTAGAAAAGCAAAGGAAATACACTCTTCATTAAATAACAATTAAATACTGCAATCGAGTAACAAGATATCAATTAGTAAATAAATAAAAATTAGTAAGAAAATTAGTAAATTTGTAAGAAAAATCTTTGTGAATACTGCATTAGAAATAGCACAGTAGCTGAAAAGCCAATGAAATACTTTTTCATAGCATATGAAAAGTTATTATTTATAGCCTACAAGGCAAGAGGATAATAAATAGATCTTTTTAACAGTTACCAACCATATATTTCTATAGAATCATATACATACGCGAGCTAATGACTTCAACAACCTGATGATAAGTTTTATGAATTTTTATGAAAATTTAGCTTCATAGCCTCATTCATTGAGATCACCAAAGTCAGAGGCTTAGCGTGGGATACATTACTTTATTTCAGCACACATTTTACTTTCAGGAAATTTTATTACACCTTTCATTATAAAATTATGAATATCTGAATGGCATGTGGTTTGATTTCAGAAATCTTTTATTGCTAAATAGTACTTCTCCATAACAAAAACGTTGAAAATCAAGTTTTTTTTAATCTTATACAAGAGAATATTTACTGAGTATGTGTTGTATGTGGCAGAGCAAAAATTTAAAAAAGAAAAAAAAAGTTACCTAAAAGATTTCCTTCTAAAAAAGACAAATCTGAAAGAATGTTTCTAAGTTGTTCTGGATGTTGATAAGTATGAGGCTATAAATTAGAGAAGTCAGGATAGATCTAGAATCAGCAACAAGAGCAATAGGATCTAAATAGAGTAAGGACATAAGAAAGTTGCAGCCAGTGGTCTTGGAAAAAAAGAGGTCTGGGGAGAATAAAACTAAACAAGCCCTCTAGTCCTTTAGGTTAAAAAAGAAAGAAAAGAGGTTTAAGGAGAAATTTACTAAATGAGATACGATGTGGTTTTTTCCTGTGCCTTCCCAAGACAATGTTTGTAAACTCAACATAGCTTTCCAGTTTAGACTGGGGTTGTGTTGGGAGTGCCGAGTAAGGAGGTGAGAGTGACCCCCATCAAGTTAGGCGTGAATGGAAAAAAAGGGCTGGCGAAGTAGCCCAATTCCATAAATGTGAACATGTGTATTATAATTCAACTTTGAATTAAATGCATTTATCTCTGGGGAATGTTTTACTCTTTAGCATCCTCCCCTTGAGAAAATATTAAATTTGAAAATCTTCAATATCTGAAATGGGTTCATTACTCAAAATACAGTCATATTGTTCATAGTTATTCATATCTTTCATAGAGTTTATTATTATGTTAACGAGGTTCTACTAATCTAAGTTTTCTAAAAATGAATTTTTAAAAATAAAATAGTTTTAAATTTACAGAAAAAAATGCAAGAATATTTGAGTCTTTCCTTAAATCTCACTGCTGGCTTCCTGTATTCTGCTGTCTTACATCTGTCATAACCAGTGAGCTGACACTGACACATTATTATAACTAAAGTCCATCTATTATTTGTATTTCCATTATTACATTTCCACCTGATAGGGATTTTCTGTTCCTGGATTCTGCCTAGCATTCATTTTAGTTGGCAAATTTCCTTGGGCTCTTCTAGACTGTGACTTTTTCTCAGACATTACTTGCTTTGATAATACAGGCTCACCTCAGACATATTATTCCAGACCACTGCAAGAAACCAAACTACACGACTTTTTTTGTTATTGTTGTTATTGAGACAATCTCACTTTGTCACACTTGGTAGAGTGGTATGGCGTTACAGCTCACAGCAGCCTCAAACTCTTGGGTGCAAATGATACTCTTGCCTTGGCCTCCCAAGTAGTTGGGACTACAGGCACCTGCCGCAAGCCTGGCTACTTTTTAGAGACGAGGTCTTGCTCTGGCTCAGGCTGGTCTTGAACTTGTGAGCTCAAGCAATCCACCTGCCTTAGCCTCCCAGAGTGCTAGGATTACAGGCGTGAGCCACCACACCTGACCCCACACAACTTTTTTGGTTTCCCTATTTATATAAAAGTTACATTGTATGCTATTCTGTATATAACAGCAATATATCGTTAAAAAGTGCATGCTGTAATTGAAAAATACTTTATTGCTAAAAAATGCTAATGACTATAGGAGACTTTGGCACATTATAGTCTTTTTTTTGGTGGAGGGTCTGGCCCCGATACTGATGGCCACTGGCTGACCAAGGTCGGGGGTGCCAAAGGTTGGAGTGTCTGTGGAAATTTCTTGAAATTATACAACAACAAAGTTTTGTGACTCAATTAACTCTTTCTATTTTTCACATAAAAAGATAGAGCATACCATGTTATTTGGTAACATTTTACCACAGTAGAACTAATTTCAGAATTGGAGTACATTCCCTCTGACCCCGCTGCTGCCTTATCCGTTAAGTTTATGAAATATTTTAAATTTCTTGAAATTCCATTTCACCAAAGTTGACAGGCTTTTCACCAGGAGTAGATGCCATGTCCATAAACCATTTTCTTTGCTTATCCATAGGAAACAATTCCTCAGCTGTTCAAGTTTGATCATGAGATTGCAGCAATGCAGTTACATCTTCAGGTTCCACCTCAGATTCGAGCTCTCTCGCTGTTTCTAGCTCATCTGCAGTGACTTCCGCCACGGAAGTCTTGAGTCTCTCAAAGACATCCATAATGGTTGAAAAGACCTTTTCCTCAACTCCTGTTAATGTTAATATTTTAATCTCTTACTGTGAATCATATGTGTTCTTTATGATATCTAGAATAGTAAATACTTTTCAGAAGGTTTACCACAGATTTTCCCAGATCCCTTAGAAGAATCATTATCAATGGTGGCTATAGATTCATGAAATAAATTCTTTAAATAATAAGGCTTGAAACCCTCAATTATTCCTTCATCTCTGAGCTGCAAAATTGATGCTGTATTTGCAAGTATAAAGAGCATGAACATCTTGTACATCTCCAACATCTTGTACATCTCCAACAGAGCTCTTCAGAGCTCAGGTGCTTTGTCAATAAGCAATAATATAATGAGAGAAATCTTTTTTTTTAAGGTCTTACAGTGGGCTTGCTGTATACTTTGCTGTAAGCAGATGTGCTATCATCCAGGCTTTGCTGTTCAATTTATAAACCACAGGCAGAATCAATTTAGTTAATTCTTAAGGGCCCTAGGATTTTCAAAATGGTAAACAAACATTAGCTTCAACTTAAAAGTTTCCCAGCAGCATTAACCACTAATAAGAAATTAACACTTTGCTGGACGTCTGTAGCTCAGTGAGTAGGGCGTCAGCTACACTAAGGTGGGTTCGAGCCTGGCCCAGGCCAACTAAACAACAATGACAACTGCAACCAAAAAATAGTTGGGTGTTGAGGCGGATACCTGTAGTCTCAGTTACTTGGGAGGCTGAGGTAAGAGAATCACTTAAGCCCAAGAGTTAGAGGATGCTGTGAACTGTGATGCTGATACCAGAACTTGGTCTTCTGTCCTGGCTGGCTAACCAAATGTGATGCCATACCCAGTTTCAGGTTCTTGGTCTCAGCGATTGGAAGAATGAATCAAAGGACCACAGATCAGTGGTAATACAAGATTTATTCATAGAAACAAAGGATACAAAAACTACAAAAACCAAACTTCCTGGCAGAGAGAACTCAGGTGGGGAACAAGCTCTCTTGCTCACTCTCCCAAGTCTGTCCTGGGTTCTCTGCTCAGGGAGATATATAGTGGCAGGTGGTTGTTCTGATGAACTCAATGTTTACTTTTAGGGCTTTGATCTTTGTCAGTTACAGCCAGCTATCCAGTGAACTCTCAGGCCTTGGAAACTTACATGAAATTCACCAGTCAGAAGTGCAGGAGAAGGAGACAACAAGGCCCCAGTGTTCTGGCCCCCAAGTCGGGCCCTTAGGTCTACTGGAGCCCCCCAGGCTGCAGGTCGGTGCCACCTGTCCTGCATTAATGCCACAGCACTCTACGGAGGGCAACATGGTGAGACTCTGTCTCAAAAAAAGAGAAAAGAAAGGAAGAAAGAACACTTTAAGCTTTGAAGCCAACCCTTGAGTTCTCTTTAGCTATAAAAAGCCTAGGTGGTATTTTCTTTCCATATAAGAACTACTTTCTTCTTTGAAATGTGCTTTTTAGTGTAGCTGTCATTGCCAGTGATCATAACTAGACCTTTGGGGTAACGATGTATCAGCACTTTCTGCTTCACCTTGTACTCCTATGTTATGGAGACAGCTTTTTCCCTTAAACCTCATGAACCAACCTAGTTTCAGACTTTTACTCTGCAGCTTCATAACCTCTCTCCACCTTCATTTATTTGGAGAGAGTTGGGGCCTTGTTCTGGCTTAAATTTTAGCTTAAGGGAATGTATTGCTGGTTTAATCTATCTGAAGTACCCAAACTTTCTCCATGCCAATGATAAGGCTGTCTCACTTTTTTCTCATTCATTTATTCTCCATAGGAGCAATTTTTAATTTACTTCAAAAACTTTTTCTTCGCATCCACAACATGGCTAACTGTTTAGCACTAGATGCCTAAGTCTTCTCACTAAGTTTAATCGTTTCTAGCTTTTGGTGGGGAACGTGCTATTCTTCTCTTCGTTTGACCCTTCATGGCTGTTGTAAGGTTATTAGTTTCATTATTTTTGTGTCTCAGGGAAGAGGGAATCGCTAGGACAGGGAGAGAGACAGAACAGCCCCTTGATGGAGTAGTCAGAACACATACCACATTTATTGATTAAATTTGGCGCCTGAAACATTTACAGTAGTAACAGAGATCAGTGATCGTTGTGACAGGTGTGGTAATAATGAGAAGTTTGAAGTATTGTGAGAACTACTAACACGTTACACAGGCACAAAGTGAGGTCATGGTGTTGGAAAAATGGCACCGAAAGACTTGCTGGATGCAGGGCTGCCAGGAACCGTCAATCTGCAAAAAACACAATATCTGGGAAGCACAATTGAGTGAAGTGCAGTAAAAAGCAGTATGTATCTACTAAAAGGTTTGAGCGGAGCTGACCAGTTATTTTGCAGAAAATCAGATCTGGACTTTTTTGATGTTTCTGTCATGGCTAGACAGGATTTATATGTTTTAGGGAGCATAAACACCCACGTGAAGTGCCATTGTCATCATGTAATATAAGCACATATTTATTATTGGGTATATCAAGAGGATACTCTTAACAGCACATATTCGTTGTAGCATATGCTAAAATAAATCTACATGTGGACGCAGGGTGACCATAAAGTTTGAGCACAATTAAAAATATACAACTTTTGGAATATATATATATATATATATGATATATATAAAAACACAACTTATTAATCACGGTGTTGACCTTCATTACCTAGCTAAGACACTACTTTCCAGGTTTTGTGACTGTATACTTACCATTTTCTCCACTCTATTCTTTTTTTTTTATTTCCTTGCTTATTTATTTTTATTTCTCTGCTTTTTTGTTGTTGTTGTTGTTGAGACAGAGTCCCACCCTATGTCCTGAGCAGAGTGCAATGGGGTCGTAGCTCACAGCAACCTGAGATGCAGGCCTCAGGCTGTGGAAGCTGCTGGGATTACAGCTGTTTACTGCAATCCCTGGCTAGTTTTTCCATGTTTTTATGAGTCAGGGTCTCACTCTTGCTCAGGCAAGTCTCCAGCTGCATACTGTATTCTTTCAAAGAAAGACACTGTATGTGTCCCGTACTTCAGTGGTCAGCTGTTATGCACTCCTTGACGGTGGAGCGTGTCAATAAATTATTTAGAATTCTCTATGAATTATTCGAATTTTTTCCAATAACACATTTTTAATACCTTCCGAAATGTATTTATAAATTCAATTTAATTTATATTACACACAATTAATAATATATTTTAATTATAAAAATACATTGACTTAGAAAAAATTAAAAAACAAAAAAGGGGCAGGGCAGAAAAAATAACTAACAAACAAATAAAATACACTGACTTACTGTCCTCCTGATGTAAACAAAACAATCCTCCTTATTAGGATATTTTGTCCCCTATACATCTTGAGCAAGCTCATTTGAATTGAGCATGTTTGTACGTGTTGGACTTTTTCTTCATGGAGTCTTTTTATATAATCTTTTAAAAACAAACACGCATTGCTGTATGTGGTCAACTCAGCCACCTGTTCTCTGGCACTACCCTTTCGCAGTGACATCGTCCTAGATCAGTTCTTTCAGGGATCTCACTTTTGTCAGATTATGCTCAGGAGCTGATGTGATGTTTTTGTTCTTTTTATTGAGAATTTCCTGACTCAATCCAGTGAACAATACTCGTGAAAACAGAGCCAAGTGGCCTGTCCGAGGACTGTCACCCGGTGTGGAGATGTCGCTGTAAACTTTTGGCTCCCGGTACCTCAGTGTCTTCAGCACTTCTCACAGGATTTCTGGTGTCTATCAGTTTTGAGGAAAATTAAATTCAAACATGTGCTGATAGGTCAGAAACTAATAATAGGAAGGCATTACCTCAAAGACTGGGAAAGAAGTTTCCCCAAGAGTAAATAAGATAATAGCCCCTTTGTTAACCTTTAATAAAATCTTTGGATTATCAAAGCCAAAGAGTTGTATTTTCCTCCCAAAAGATTTCACATAAAAAATTACATGTATGCTAAGTAATCAAATCATCTCATCAGTGAAGCTCGTGTCTATGTGCAAGTATTGCAGAAAACAATCGAAAATGACTCTGGATCATGGGTTCATTGGCTATTTCCAGCGGAAAGAGTTTTTAATGCTGCTTTATTAATAAAAAGAGAAAAACCTTCTACATTTGGAGAAAATTGTTTTGAGTACTAATAGGTAATGAAGATGGTATAGTCAAAGGGCTGCTCTGTCAAGTCATGACTAACTCTTAAGCATATAGAATATATGGAGTATATAGTGACATGCTAGAAATAAAAATATAAATACCTATAATCACCCTGTGACTTTTTATGCCAATAAAACTTACCGAAGGACTTTCAGATATCTATGGTGTAAAATGAATAGGAGAGTTAGGCAGCACCTGTGGCTTAAAGGAGTGGGGTGCCCGCCCCATATACCAGCGGTGGCAGGTTCAAACCCAACCCCGGTCAAAAACTGCAAAAAAAAAAAAAAAAAAAAAAAAAGAATAGGAGAGTTGGATTGTGGTGATTATGTTGACCTCAAAGGTGAGAAGAGAAAATGGAGATTACCTTTGCTGCTGGAACTTACATTATATATCCTTATAGAAGACACAAACGCCATAGTGGCTGAGGAGTCTCTGGCATTTAAGATACTAATAACTAGCTATTGCCTAGGAGTCTGATACAAGGTGGAAAAGTTTTGTAAATTCTCCACTCTTCAGTTACCTCAAAATCAGACTCTGCCTTTGTCCACACTGAAAATAAAGGGCAGAGACGATTCTCCAGTGCAGGGCTGGGTGCCTTTACCTCTAAAAACTCATTCAACTAAGTCAGATTTAAAAGTTGAATTGCTCCACAATCAGTTGAAATATTGTGGATACAGCAGCAGCATCATCTCTAAGCCAAAGTGGACACATACATAGAATTAAATAGCCCCCCAGTCTGATTCTCTCAATGGCACCAGCACCCTAAGGGGGTTCTGAAATTGGAGTGTACATCTAAGCTGGAGCTAGACACCGAGGTTGGGTCACAATTTTATTTTGTTGTTAGTTTATACTTTAGATTCATTCTTTTTATCAAGTTATTCAATGACAGTACCAACAGTATCCTCCTTACATGTAAATTGTGCCTGATGTCGGTGTGTTTGGTCAATGTTTTGCTTTTTCTCTGTGTAGCGGGCATGTTAATGCTCTGTCCTACCCTGAAACCTTTCAACACTGGTAGGCAAGGATAGGGAAGAATGAAGGTAACGGAGGACGCAGAGCCTTTCTCTCTTCTCCACCCTTCCTCTCTGGACTGGGCAGTGTCCAGCCTCCGGGTGGACTCTGTGGCTCCTGCTCTTTGAGAACACATTCACATGGTTGTAGCTTCTGCATGTTAGCACTAACTCCTGGCCTGTGATTAATCCTCTGGGTAACAATGAACACTAATAGTAGCTTCCTGCTCTACAATTCTGGGCTTCTTTGTTATCTAGATAACCAAACCTCTGCGTTAAACTCTAATGATCAAAAACACTTGAAGTGGTTTCTAGTTTTCTAGTTAGTTACAACGGATTCAAAATGTATGATATGTAGCAAAAGTTCATCTTATGGTTCACTTAACAAGGCTCATGTTAATATAAATAACAGATATCTCATCCTGCTCCTTCCTTCTCTAAAGATCTATAAGAGCAGCGCCCAACATTTCTGACACCAGCAATTGCTTTCATGGAAGCCAATTTTTCCATGAATGGGGAGTGGGGGGCGGAGACATTAGATTATTATAAGGAGAATCTAGGTGCCTCATACGCGTAACTTACAGAAGGGTCTGCACTCCTATGAGAATCCAATGCCGCAACCCAGGCTGTGAACTGCAGATCTAAATGCCACAAGCACAGAGTTTTACTTTACTACAAGGGGAAAGTCCAATATTCTTCCTAGGAGGTCTTTAAACTCCTGAAGCTCCCTTTTTGACATGACCTCTAGCTCAGAGTTCCACCTTCTACTAAATTTTTAAGCTTATTAATTTTCTACCCCCCACCGAGCAGGGGCTGTTTATGTGTCAACTACCCCAAATGGACTCAGCTCTTTCTATGATTCTGTACACACATTTTAAAAAACTGTCCATATATTCAAAAAGTGATCCAAACAACTACAACCCCCAGTTCCACAAGGGCCACATATTTTTGTAGGTGTTCTAATTTTGTTTATATTTGGCTTTTCTTTTCTTTCTATTTTGCCTAATTCCATCTAAACAAGATGTCTGTTAAAGATGTAGTATGAAACAGTATATCTTTCAGTTTTTTCTCTGTGTCTACAGGAGTTTTAAATTTGTTAGTTACTGATAGCTGCATAGCAAATTATCCCAGATGGCAATGGCTCAAACAACCAGGTTTATTATTTTATAGCTTCTGTAGGTTAGAAGACCTAGGTCCAGATTGGCTGAGTCTCCTGTCTAAATATCTTTCACAGGATTGCAGTTATTTGTAGGCGCCACTGAACAGGGATCTGCTTCAAGTTCACTCATACGGTGGCTGGTGGGCTTCAGCTGCAGCCTCAGCTCCTCATGGCCGTCGGCTGGAGGCTGCCCTCATTTTATTCCTTCACACGTGGATTTCTCCAAAGGGCAGTTTACAATGTGACCTTTTCAGAGCAGGCAAGTGAGAAGAGCCAGAGAGAGAGACAGAGAGAAAGAAGGGGGGGAGAGGGGACCAGCACCAAGACAAAGTCACAGTTGGTTGTCTAGCAATCTCAAAAGTGGCATTGGCTGAAGCCAGGTCACAAAAGACATTGCAGCTTCTGCCTGGATCTCTCCTGGATCTCTAAGAGGAAGATGTCTAAGAACCCTGGATCATCTACGAGGAAGCAGCTGCCGTGCCGTGAGGACACGTGCCGTGAGGAAAGGCCTCTGCAGGCCTCTTCTGCCCACGACCAGTACTAATTTGCCAGCCATGTGAGTGAGACCCCTGGGAAGTAGATCTTCCAGCCCCAGCTGACATCTTGACACCAATTTTATGAGTAACCCCAAGCCAATCCACCCAGTTAAATCACTCCTGAATTCCTGACTCAGAGAAATTGTGATATAATAAATGTTTATTATTGTTTAAAAAAAAAAAAAATGGCATTGCATCCTTGTCACCAGCCCATACTCAAGGGGACAGTTAGTGGTGAAGACAAGGAGGCTGGATTCATCATCAGCCACTTCAGAAGCTCCCGTCACAGGGCACTTGGAATTTTCCAGGAAGGTACAGAGTGATGTGTTAATACTGTTAGAATTTAATTCAGGAAGTCAAGACATCACAGAGGCATGTTGCTTTCCTTTTCATGGAGAAAAACTCTTGAGAATGGTTCAAGTGAAGCTTTCAGATCCCATTTGATATGCTTTTGTAATTTGCACAATCTCAAACTTAAAACAATATTATTATTATTATGATTATTATTGAGACAGAATCTCACTCTGGCCTGATCACAGTTCACAGCAACCTCAAATTCCTGGGCTCAAGAGATTCTCTTGCCTCTGCCTCCTGAGTAGCTGTTACTACAGGTGCCACAACAATACCCAGCTAATAGTTTATATTTCTTTAGTAGAGATGGGGCCTCACTCTTGCTTAGGGTGGCCTGGAACTCCCAGGCTCAAGATATCCACCTGCCTCGGACTCCCAGAGTGCTAGGATTACAGATGTGAGAAACCGTGCCTGTTTTAAAACAGTATTTTGAATTAAAATTGTATGGGAATAGGAAATGTCTAGGTGATGGTATAATGAACTTTTTTTTTTTACACTCTTATTAATATAAAAATTATATTTTGTTTTTTCAACACAACTCCCGAGATAGCACTGGCTTTGGAGTAAGAGTGGGATTCCAGAGATCGTTTACACAGCTGCTGCAGAAATTCTGACTAGATAGCAGGAGAGTCGAAAATTCAGTCGTGTTTTACGGGAAAGAAGAGAAGTGGATAGATTCAAGAGAAAATTAGAAAGCAAAGATATAAGAAAAGAAATAAAATAAGACTTCCCAGATTCTAGTTTATATTTTCCAGTGCTTGCCACACCATTCGTTCATTTATATCTGAAAGGAAGTGAGTAGGTTTACGACTGGAGAGAGGAAAGGATGAACTGTGGTTCTGAAAGATTCAGTTTGAAATATCTATAGAACACAAGATCAAAATAAATAAGATCAAATACATGTCTGATACTCAGCAAAGTGATAAGCAGAGCTAATGTCAGTCAGCATTAGATATGTATGTACGGAAACACTATTGTATAAACATTGCCTCCAAGGAAAATAGGTTTATTTCTATTCAAAGCCAATCTTTCTTCTAAGCCTGCATTTTCTGGCAGTATCTTTTTAAAAAAAAAAATCCACTCTGCTGCTTGATTGTTTGTTTTTCAGATGCAAACCTTTACACACTTCAAGTAAAAGATGCAAGATCATTCCCTGGAAAAGGATGAGCTCCTCGGACTTCCATCCCTCGGAAGGAGCTATCGTCAGTGCAATTTGTAATTGCCAGTGTCAAAATGTTTCTGAATTCTCATAGATTTTTGTCATTATATAGTTAAAGAGACCTGTGGACATGCTTTGTTACATGAAAATAAGTTTTTATATTTTGGTTTTTTTTTTTTTTAAATTCTACTATCGTGCTGTCCAGAACCTTCATTTCCACCACAGCTGAACCAAGTCCCATCTTCTGTGCTCAAGTCTCTGAAGCAAACTAAAGTGATAAAATAATCTCTGCTATGGTGTTAATGAATGATAATGAAGTCAGTCACACCCCATTTAGGTATTTCTTTTTTTTTTTTTTTTTGCATTTTAAGAGGATCTTCTTAGAAATGCAAGGTCTTAAAAAATAAAATAAAACAATAACTAAGAATGACATTTGGTTAAATTGTGTGAGGACAAGCCAAACTCTCAACAGGCAGAGCTCTTTTTGTTCTCTACAGCCTCAGTGTATACTGTTGGGAACTTGGTTTCACCAGAAAAAAATACTCTACGCAAACTCTGGTAAATTTTGACTGGGATAAAAATTGGCTCAAAATGCAAGAACAAAGGCACAGGAATTTTTCATACATCTTTGCCTTTCAATGTCGATGGCCAAATGGAGGATTCCTGTTTACCTTTAACACAAATTACAGGAAAGACACACAAAGGACTCTGAAATAATTCTTGCAGAATTTCCAAACTGCTTAGGACCTGGAACTACATTGCAGATCTAAGATGAACAGGAAATAAAATAAATATATGTCTACTGTGCCACTCACTAGTCTGATATACTAAGCAGTGTGAATCTCTTCAAGTGTAGATTTTTGTTTAGTTATAAAGCTGAGAGTATAGCCTTACATCCTTCAAGCATCAGATAGCATTTGTGTGCTGAATGGGAGAAGCTGTATTTGGGTCCTTATTCAGCCCATAGATGGGTAACAATGGGTTAATGTTTTCTGTGTATAATACTATGTAGCAGATAGGCTCAGTCTTGCCTCTGTATTTTGCCTGCCTTATTCAGGGAAAAAATAAAACATGCAGGCAACAAGAACACTCAGATAACCTTGAGAATATTCAGATAAATCATTACCTTCACTTCATTCACTGAAAGTTGTGTAAGCCATAAAAATATTCAGGCAAAACACTGTCTACCTAAGAACGCCACTTTTGCCAAATGGCACAATTCCCTTGTATTTAATGCTAGTTTTGGATCGTTCCTGAGTTTGTATTGTATATTGAAATACTAATTTATTCATTTGTTTTCATTTTAGAATTAGTGTTTTATAATGAGACTTTATTCATATATTTTTACCCTTTTGACATTCTTCATGTTTTATGTAAAATTAAAATATGTCATCTTCCACCAGTTGTCAATTCTTTTTGTCTTACAACCACTCTATTAACAAAAATCACATGGGCTCAAATGCACCATTCATTACATCAAAGCTATTCAAAACCGTAAAATACCAACAGCCACTCCTTCCTAAATTATTGAAACAGGGAAACCCTAAATAGTTCCAATTAGAAGAAAGAACAGAACCCATCAATAGCCTGATCAAAAAGAAGGGGGTATTTCTTTAAAGACATCACAAGTAGAGTTCAATGTGCATGTTTCAGCATTTCATGGATCAAATTAATTTTACCAAATACTAATGAATAATCTCTTGGCATCAGATTGATGTTATGAAATAATATCTTTTTTATTTATAGTTTAAATAGATATTTTGTGATAATTGTATGTTTGATGAAGAGTAAACAAGTAGTTGTTTATAGTAATATTACAATAGTTTCAGAAATCAGTTTCTTTTACTTTCAGTTGTTGTAAATATATGCGGGATGTATATGTGTGTGAGTTTGTGTGTGTATGCATACACATGTGTGTGTGTTACAATTAACATTCACAATTAGCACATGCACATAGCATAATTTTTTTCCTGAAAATGTGTCCAATCTTAAAACAAATCTTGCTAGATTAATAGAAAATAGTTGAGTCTTACAAATAATGTCAAGTCTTGTTACCTAAATTATTCTTGAAGTTATTTTATTGGAGACTAGATGTTTCACATAATGGCAGGTCACCATATTTGGGCAAATTCTATTAAAATTGTCTAAAAAAATGGATAAAATATATGCTTATAAATATTTTCTTAAATTCACAGAAGATCTCAGGAATAAAAAAGAGAAAGAAGGGAGCACAGAAAATATTTGAAAAGATTTGAGCTAATAAGTTTTTAGAATTTTCTGTGACAGCCATGGTTAAGAAATTTCATGAAAAATAAATAAAAATAATTTCATAACTGGAAACATAATAATGAAACAACAGCTTATCAATACATAGTAAAAATCACAAAATAGCCCAAGGGCAAATATTTATCTAAAAGGTAACTTTCAATAGCACCAATAAAAATGAATGCTCAAAAAACAGAAGACAGTAAAATAATTCTCAACATATTGAAAGAAAACAAAAGAGTAAGAATAGTAACAGCAAAACTCCCAGCCTGGAATCTATATGTTTTGAAAACCCCCCTCAGAAATGAACATGGGCTGGACACAGTGGGGTATCCCACTGAGAGGTCAAGGCTGGAGGATCAGTTGAGGCCAGGAGCTCAAGACCAGCTGAGTAACATAGACTTCATCTTTACAACAAAAGGAATAAATGCAAAGTAAAATGTTTTTCAGGCAAACAAAAGAAAATCTGATCTAATTTTCAATGACAATTAGAGAAATCTAGGTCTGACAAGTAAGATCATGAATTCAATCTAGAAAAAATACTATATATCTCATTGCTGAATATTACTGTGTTCACCTTTGAATTACTCCCCTTGGGGAGCTATGTATCAATGCCAGTGCCTAGTTCATCCTTTGAATCAATTTTAGAACTATTTTTTATTCTTGCCACTATTTTTTTCTGGACTGGCCATTAGAGCTGTTGTCATATTACCCTTTATATACTGAATATTATCAAATGTCTTCCTTGCAATATTTTCTTTATCATTGGATAAAGAAAAGAGTCAGAGAAGGCAAGATCTGGTGAGCAGGGAGAGAGTTCCAATACCATTATTTCTTTACTAGCTAAAAACTGTCCATAGACAGTGCTGTGTAAGTTGGTACATTATTGTGATGCAAGAGCTGTGAGTTGTTGTGGAAAAGTTCAGGTCATTTTCACTTAACTGTCTCATGCAGCCTTTTCAGCACTTCCAAGGAGTAAACTTGGAAGTGTTTTGGTACATTTGGCACAAATTCATAATGAATAACCCCTCTGATATCAAAAACATCATTTTCACTCTTGATTTGGACTGATGGGGGTTTTTGATGATAGAGAATTGGCTGACTTTCATTGTACACTTTAATTCTTTGTTTCAGGGTCATATTGGTACACCCATGTTTCATCATCAGTGCTAACATGGCCTAAGATATTGTGCTGCCTCTCCAAAAGATCTTGGCAAACTGTGGGACTATTTTGGGGCACACCTGTCTCATGCCAAGATTGCCAGTGAAGATGTTTATGTGGTATGCTAGGCTTCTCATAGTCAGCTGACAGTTTTGATGTACCATTTGATGAATCTTTGCACTGTTTTCATCAGTTCTGCTCATTTTTGGCCACCGCCTGACCTCTCTTTATCAGTGACACTTTTTTCCCTCTCAGAAAAACATTTAATCCATATGTACACTGCCATTTTCTTCATGGCACTATCCCCATAAACATGAACTAAAGTGTCCCTGATTTTACTTCCACTCTTGCCAAGTTTAACAAGAAATATAATGTTTATTTGTTGCTCCACTTCAAGCTCTGATATTCTCATGATGGCACAGAAAAACACAACAATAATGAAATCCACTTAGCAAGATACCCCACACATCAACACCAACACAGCTGTGGCACACTGGTATGCCAAGGTTATGAGTCATTACTGAGCTCTTTGTACAGTGCTGCCAATGTGAGTGCCTGGGGGCAAATCCAAACCTAATTGTCAGACCGGGTACAAGTATTTCATGAATATTCTAGGCTACTAAAAAGTTTACTAAAGAAAAAAACAAACAAAAACACTATTTCTGATGCAGATTTTCTTCTTGAAAATTTATTTAAGGCTACTTCTTAAAAACTATCACTATAAAATATAAAAACAACACAGCATAGAATTTCAGGGGTTTTCTGTCACGTTGAAATTCTTTCATAAACGTGATTGAATCACTGCTGAGTCTCCACTAATATTTCTTTCCAGTAGAGTATTTAGGTTCTTATTTATAAAATACAATGAAATGAACCAAAGCACTCTCCCACAAATAGCAGCATACCATTACTGACTTTATACTTATTTTCATTTGTATGATGTTTGTATGTCAGTTATTATGTGAATTTTTGAAGTTTTCTGTACTTATCAATGGAAAGCTTTCAGAGAGCTTCTGAAAGTTATGCTGCCTATATCGAATGCCCATCATTACTCCACTTGTTATTTCTTTCATTTTCTACCTAAACAAAAAATGTAAAATTGCAACTAAGCGCAGGTTACTTGTTAATTTGAAAGGTGGGGATCAGATCCCTCCATGACATCTGTTAATATAGAGAGATGATGGACCATGATAAGAAGCTAAAGGAATCTAAACTGTTTTTATTATGTCGACTTTTATTTTTCAGCTTTTTTGTCTCACTCCTAGTTTCAGTTATACCTGGCAGTTCACATACGGATCCTCTGCTTTCGTATTTGCTCAGAAAATTCAACACTGGTCTTAAAGAGGGAGTGAACCTGTGTACTTGAGGTGAGGATAAGAGTCCAAAGGACCTAAATTGTGTTTTTTCACAATTCAGCCTCATTCCCTGTTTTTGTTGACAACTTTTGTTTTCTGGTTTGGAGTCTTTCACCTTTCATTAATATATCACTGTGAAGAATTCCAGGTTTCACCCTTTTGGCTGGGCCGAATGGTATCGTCTCTTAAACTTACTTTTAGATTCTCTTAAAATGTGTGAAACTATCTCGATTTTTGCTGTCACAACTCTATGAATTTCGAGATCATTGCTATTACTTTAATTTGGGCCTTGAGATGAGAGGCAGATGTGTTTAATTAATCCATTCTTACTATATGGAAAACTTGAATGAATTTTTTGAATGAATACACAAACATTTGGAAGCTATACCCTCTAGAAGTGGCCATTTACTCCTTCCTTAAGTAACTTTTCTTATTTTTCCAAAGAGGAAAGTCTACCGAAAACTTCCCCTAATACAGTTCTTGTCTCCGTTTTTCTACTCCTCTTTCCACTCTCAATGAATTTTGAATGTAATCTTTTCTCATAACAATATTGCATTAACCCTATGTTTCCTATGATTTTGTTTTCTATTTTCTACCATGAACTTAATTAACTTTCCTATTGGCTTTGACAACTAAGAAGATATTGTTTTAAAATAAGTCAAGAGTTGCTTCAACATCCTGCCTATCTCCATTTCAATCATGTTACCTTTCCTTTTGTCTAAACTTTGTTCTGCAAGGCAGCTAGCATTATAATTAAGAGCATCTTCTGTAATTTCATGATTGCTCAGTTAAAATCTTGGCACCAGTATTCACCATCTATGAATCTAATACCAAGTAATTAAGTATAATAAATTTGTGTTTATTCTTTTATCAGCAGGGATAATTACTACTTTGTTCACATGTAAGAATTAAGAGAGAAACACATATTAATTTCTTTACTAAGAACTCACTTCCCGAGCCTGACAAGAAGTAGATCCATCGAGCTACTTCCGCGTAGCAACGACTCAGCAAGGCCCTGCCTGAAACTGCCTCTACCTAGATACAGCCAATGTGGTACCATGCCACTGGCCCGACCCTGTCACGCACCTCTTCCCCCACTTTCTTTCTCCGCCCCTTCTCCACAATAAAAAAAATAATAATAAAAATAAAACAAACAAACAAACAACAACAAAAAAGAGAACAGGTCAGAGCATACTTTCTGCCATATCCTATACAACAGATAAGCAAAATAGACCTCAAATAATCTGCATGTGGCCGTAGGTTGGACAACCCTGCTAGCTGCTTTCAGTCTATAGGAAAGAATTGTCCTAGGTAACTGAAGTTGGGTCTCTCCTCTGAAATGTCCATGATTTTTGGAGATCTCCACCCTGAATGTCATTTACATTCAGCTGTGGAGCAATGCTGCCCAACTGAAAGAGAATACTAGCCACTTCTGAAATTTTCTAACAACCACATCAAATAAGTAAAATTAATTTAATAATATATTTTTAACACACTATATTCAAAACTGATCATATTAACTGTTCAACATGTAATCAACATAAAAATCATTAATGAGATGTTTTTCATTTTTTTTTGCACAAAGTCTTCAAAATTTGGTTTTATTTTACACTTACAGCAACATCTCAATTCAGATGCTAAATTTTCAACAGTTAAAATGAAATGTGGTCCTGCCAAAGCCATAATAGTATGCTGCACAAAAATATTTTATAACATTTCCATTTTTGACTTTAAATTAATTAAGTTCTTCATTTGCACTGCACACGTGTCATGTGCCAAATAGCCACATGTTCTTGGACAGAGCAGGTCCTGGACCACTGTGGCTAACACGGCTCCTCTAAGCTGATTTCCTTCCCCAAGATATCTTGTACCCAACACCTGTCTCTCAGGATTTATAGATTTAGATGGTAATTACCCGCTTACTAATTAGTTTCCTATCTCCCAATTTTGAGCCACAGGCACTAAGAGGTAAGAGTAAGTCTTCCTTCCCCTTTTTTGAGTCCCTCCTCCATCCAGCAACCGGTGTAACCCTTTAGAACATGGTAGTGTTTAAGAAACATTTTTTGGATGAAAGAATGGCTTTAAAACTTGTATTAAAAAAATACAATTTACTGAAGTCTTATAATGTGCCAGAGTAAGGCTAATCATGGCAATTGTTAAACCAATATCTACTAAATTTTTACTTTGTGCCCAGCTCTCAATGACTAACTGCTTTTAAGGCATTTCTTATTTCATCATCCAAACAAATTTGGAGGTAGCAATTACTCCCATTTTACATATGAGAAAACTGAGGCCCAGAGAGATTAAATGCCTTGCCCACTCCCACCCAGCTATGAAGCGCCAGGCTCAGGAATACACAGATGTATCTTACCACCCTTTCAGGATTTCCCTAATTGTTGACTATGTTCATGGTTTCTACTAAATCTGAACTCGACTTACCCTGTTACTTCCTGACTACATTTTAAAATCAATCTCTTTTTTAACACTTGTGTTTTTGTTTAACTTGTAGACAAGGACTTACAGATGACCCAGAATTCTGCAAGGCAGAACTCTTGTTCAGTATGAGTCTTTAGCCATACTCAAAGAATATGTATGAACAAAATAAAAGAAGGGGGAAAAAAAAATCAATGTCCTTTAAAAAAACTTTTCTCAATTTGGCTTCATTTCCAAATCATATCCCTGAAATAAAAAGCTTGATGTATTAGCTTTTTTTGGGGGGCTAGGTTTTGTGATACATTAAGATAAACACGTAACTATTATAATACAGAAGTTTCCCCCCACACGGCACAGTCAGGCTGGGACTACCAGTGATATCACCACACATACCTGGGGAAACATGACCCCTGTGAGGTCACATCTAACCTTTCCGTTCATAGAGACCCACCGTTATTTCTGCATTTTCTCGACTCTCACACTGGTCTAAGAGGGAAAAATACCAGCAGCAGCAGCAGTGTAGGTAGGAATGGAGGCTCTCCCTCGCCTGTCTTTTCTCATTATTTCTAGCTGTACCAAAAGCAAAATACAAGCAAAGTGGAAGACCTGATTCCCCCCCAGCCCCACTCTGCTTTAAGGTATTTTCCTTCGCTTCCTAAGAGACTGAGGATAAAAACTGCTTCAGGGTGGCTGCACCCATAGGATCAGTCCTTTCTGCTGCAAGCTTTCCAGTCCCATGCCAGGGCAATACCACAAGAGTCTCAAATTGCTAGAATCTGAGAGTCTCTATTCTCCTTTCCCACCCTACCTGCGTTCCTCCCAGCCATGGATGGTCTCTTAACCCAGACCACCCCAGTGGGGTGGTGCCTGGTGTTCCTGGACATCCTGATTCTATTTAATAATTCACTAGCAGTCATTGAGCATCTACTGTACTCCAGATACTGCAAACTCTCAATGCAATTTTCAGTAAGAATAATGGCTAACACACGTGAGTGTATTAGGTGGAGGAGGTGAGAAAACCAGACACTGTTCTAAGCATGTGAAAGATTTCAAGTGAAATATTTAAATGAAATTGCCCATTTTGTAGATCAAATATGGTAGAAAACCATCAATTCAGTATGACTCAACTTAATACATGAATAACCTAATATAATAGCTCTAGAGGCACATCCTTTTATTATACCCACTTTCTAGCTGAAGAAACTGTAAGAGAGAGATTAATATTATTACCTTGCCCAAGCTCATTTTGTCAGTTGTGCCTGAGCTGGGCTTTGAACATGGGGATCCTGGCTCAGAACACATGACAATAATGCTTTCTGTCTCTTCTAGTAAAAGTGCTAGAAGAAAGAAAGCCTGCTTCTAGTTAAAGAGCAGCCTCCATATTTTAGGTGAGTGAAATAGACTTTTGTGGGAACAGTCGAATACGGTGGCAGAGTAGCTTGGGAATCAGGCAGACCTGGCTTCAGATTCAGGTCTGGCCCTCACCCTCAGTAGCTGTGAGGCTCTAGGACAGTTTTCTTTCTCTCTTTCTTCTTTCTTTTCCTCTCAGGTCCTCAGTTTTCTCATCTGTAAAATGGGACTCTCAAAACTTCCTACCTCCCAGGGGGGTTGGCACATTAAATGAAATAAAGCTCGTAAGGAGTGGTCTCCAACTTTTTTGGCACCAGGGACGGGTTTCACGGAAGACTTTTTCCAAGAGCTGGGCTGGGAGGGGATTAGATTCTCAAAGGGAGCACAGAACCCTGATCCCTCACATCACATGAGCAGTAGGAATCATGCTCCTATGAGAACGTAACATTGCTGCTGATCTGACCGGAGGTGGTGCCCAGGAGGTGATGTGAGCCATGGGGAGCGGCTGTAAACACAGAGGACGGTTTGTTTGCTTGTCCACCACTCACTCCCGGCTGTGCATCCTGATCCCTCACCAAGGATGAGGACAGGTCTGTAGTCCCGGGGCTGGGGACTGCAGGAGGTAAAGTACTTAGCTCTGTACTTGACACATAGTTAAGAACCCAGTAAAAAGCAGTTACTGTGTGGACTGGCCAGAAGCAAGATAGTCTTTCTGGAGACAAATTTCTTTCGAATTCCAAAAATCTAGGTTACAAGCACATAGCCCATTTCAAAATTGGAAATTCTAATCTGGGAATTAAAATCACAGAAAATAAGGAATATGTGAAAATACTTAGAGATCGTCTCCTCCAGACTCATTTTACAGATGAGGTTGCAGGACCTGGAAGGATCAAACAGCTGGGCAGGGAGGCCATTTGTCTTCACTGAAAGTCACAGATCCCTGATCCCATTTGCTTCCTTCTTCCAGCACCGATTCTCAAAGCTGAACTTTTGGGGTGAAGCTTTAAGGAGGACACTTAGTCCTTCTGACCTGGCACACGTATTTCATGTACGTGTGAAATCAGTGGCAACCAGTTGGGAGGTGCAGTTGGGGTGGGAAACAGAGGTGACTAGTGAAATCCTTAATGATTTCCCATCACCTTCTCTAAAGCCACCACAAACCTATTCTCCATAAAAAGTGTTTCATACGCAAATGGAGCTTCAAGACAAGCTTCTAATCTCCCCTTTCCACCCAGATTAACGGCATCCCTAATCCCTTCCTTTGTATAATTCTGAAAATGCCACTGTGTAAAAAACACATTAGCAATGGCATTTTCTGCTTTTAATCCAGTATCTACAGACTCAGAGTGCTTGGATGAGTAATCTTGATACTGCAACAGGGCCAAGGCTTTGTAGTGTGGCCGAGTTCAGTTAATCAGCATTTCTTAACCTCCAACTCTACTAGGTGCCAAATTGGGCTCAGGGGCACAGTGATATGGAAGACACCGCTGCTGCCCTCAAGAAGCTCACAGTCCAGGCTGGTGGTTCAGGTGTGTTTCCAAGGCCAGCAGAATTAGCATCACCTGAGAGCTTGTTAGAAACGCACATTGTTGGGTCCTAGCCCAGACCTGCACACCAGACCCTCAGGGGCGGGGCTCCTGTCTCTAGGTACTAAGGAGCCTTCCACGTGATTCTGAGGAAAGCTCAAGTTTGAGAATCACAGGTAATGGTGGACAGCCATTAGTAAAAAAGAACTCAGAAGGAACAACAAACTTGTCTGTCTCTTTCCATGAAGGTGGAGGAGGTGAGAAAGCCCAAATGCTCTCCCCCAGGTGTAGGCACCTGCACAGGTAGCCTGGCAGCAGCACCTGGGAAGATGCAATACGGAAAAGAGATAGCCATTCAACCCCGGCTGGGAAGAGGAGGGAAAAATGCCAGATCCAGACTTGGGCCAAGGTGAAATGTTGAATTAGGCAAGTCCCTTTCTCAGCAAGCCTCCTCTTCTTCCAGTGCCCACCCACGATGACCCCACAGCAGAGAGACTCATGCCCACCTCCACACTCAGCAGCGCCAGCTGTATGAAGCCTTTCCCCCGGCACATCAGAGGTTTCCAGTCTCCTGTTCCTCTCTTCCAGAATTCTGTTTTCCAAACTACCAGCCACTTCAATGGAATTTAAAAAAATAAGCTGGAGGGCGGCACCTGTGGCTCACTGGGTAGGGTGTCAGCCCCATATACCGAGGGTGGTGGGTTTGAACCCGGCCCCGGCTAAACTACCACAAAAAATAGCCGGACATTGTAGTCCCAGCTACTCAGGAGGCTGAGGCAAGAGAATCGCCTAAGCCTAGGAGTTGGAGGTTGCTGTGAGCTGTGACA
>CAUYPK010134142.1:0-35340 GCA_963574355.1 Loris lydekkerianus | reverse complement strand
CCATGTCTGGTTTTGGGATTTGGATATGAGGGCTACTACTACTGGGTTTAGATGCTATCACCAAGTAGTTTGTAACTGCATTCCTCCGATGATCAAGGAGGACGCGCTTTTTTACAGGAGTTTGTACAGTTTGCGCCTGTCTTCTTGAGAGAAGTTTCTCTTTAAGTCCCTTGCCCACCCTGAAATGGAAATGACTGATCCTAGAACTGGGGCAGGAAACGCTAAGAATAATTATTAAGATAGCTAATAGTTATGACGTGATTCCTCTGCTTCTATAAACGTGTTAAGCATTTTATATGTAGTTTTTCATTTAACATAAGAATAACCCTTATAAGGTAGGTACTGTGTCTAAATTTTAGGTTTCACTACTCAATGCCTTTTTAAATACTACTACTTCCCAGTTGCTTTTTTTGTTTGTTTTATTTATTCATGACTAGAAAACCAAGAAAACCCTTTTCAAGCAATTATTGTTTTCATCAAGATTCTTGGGAAAGTGACATTTGCTAATCCATGCATGTTTATCAGTTTTTTTTTTTTTAATTGTTGGCTCTCACCATAAACAAACAAAGGCCTAACCAAGCATATATGCAAAGGCTGTCAGGGAAGTATCCAGCCGTTGTTAATACTATTTCTCACATTACATGGCTGAATACTCCTTTGTATAACTAGATCTAAAAAGGATTTTCCCCTCAACATTCTGTAGAGGTTCTTCCCTCATTTCTAGTGTTTAGAATCTAATATAAAATGATGGTTTTTTTTTTTTGGGGGGGGGGGGTTAATGTGGTATTTACCTGATAGCAATTTAATTTTTTTTAATTATTAAGGTACTTACAAAATGCTTTGGTATAGGCTGTTTGGGATAATGTTAATTAACACTCTTAAAGTGCATTCATCTGAAGGCTTACGCTTTTCAGGAAAATTACCTATATTTAAAAATTTGTAACATACAACATTTGTAGTCCTTCAGGCTAACTGAATGTTGATTTTGTTGCATTATCTGTTTTAATTATTTTGAGTTAGGCTGCATCTTCTTACACACAAAAGCATCTTAATACATTTTTAAAGCTCTTTTATCCATCCTATCCTTTTTCCTCTGTTTTGAATAATTTATATTTGACTTTTCCAGACATATTGAAAACATTTTTATTATGAAAGTAACAAAGTTACAGAAAATTATATAGCACACAAATGTAAAGTATAATGAATTGTTGTTAAGCAAACAGTACTGTAAACATCATTTTGATCAAGAAACAAAACACAGCCATCTACCCAGAGGCCTCAGCATACCACTTTTCCATTCTCTGCCCTAGCCCTTGGTAATAATCATGCTCCTGACTTCTTCAATACTTTCCTTTTTTTTTGGCATTTTTTAAAATAGTTTCACATAATCCATAGATCCCTAAACAATGTACTTTGGTTTGACTTGATGGAGTTTTGTGTAACACAGTATGTGTTATTTAAAGACTGCTTTCTTTCACTTAAAATTATCTTTGAGAGATTCATCCCGTGTTCTTTCGAGTAGTTATCGTTAATCTTGTTTTGCTTTAGAGTACATTACTCTAGTATATGAATATAATATAATTTCCATATTAATTATGCTGTGGTTGGATATTGAATTTGTTCTAAGTTTTTGTTTATTGCCAAACAGTGCTGCTATCACTATCCTTTTTTATGTATGTTAATAATTCACCACTCTTCTGAGAGTATATACCTTGAGTGGAATTGCAGGGTATATATATATATATATATATATATACATATATATATATATATATATATACAGTCAACTTTGAAATGTCCAATTATTTTCTAAAGTGATTATACAAATTTATATTCACCAAAGTAGTATATATTCCCTAAGTTTCTATTGTTTTATATCCTTGCTAACAGTTGATATTGTCGAACTTTACAAATGTTTTGCCAATCTATTGGGCAGGTAAGTTCTGATTCTGGTTTTATTTTGCATGTCCTCAGTTATCAATGGGGATATTTAAAATACTGCACTTTTCCGAAGCTTATTGCCTAAATGTAGTTCCTTGTTTGTTAAATGCCTGTCCTAGTCTTTTTTTGTTTATTTGTTTCACTGTGGCATTTAATCAAAGGATATTCTGATTTCAAAACTTTAATATTGACAATATGGAGCCTTTAAAAAAACTTGGTGATGCTATAATGAACATAACTCATCATTCCCAATGCATTTAAAAACCATTTCATTGGGACCGTGAACACCTTTTAACTTTCCACTGCCAAACCAAGCCAATAATAAATTTTAAATGCTAGAGGAAAATTAATACACTTAATTCATTAGGGTGTCTGCATCTGTAAGATGAATTGTACAAAGCTCTTAGCTATGATCTGCAAAATATGTTTTAAATACTTTAAAACCCTTTAGGTGATATTCTTAGTTAAATTTTAGGTGTAATATCTGAGATACCACTTTTTATCTATTTAGTACAGTTTTAAATTTTTAGTAGATTGTTATTCTACTATATAAATACATAAATATTAACAACAAAGTCATTTATTCAGTTTCTTTCCACTGAAAGCAAAGGTCCTGGTGAAAATTTGGTTAGCTGAGCCCTATCTTTAAGAAACAAAGGTCATTATCTGAATTAGATGTAATTTAACTATTCAGAGGTGATTTGCTGAAATAGCAAGATAATGAAGTTGTTCTTCCTTAAGGAGAGATATATTATTTTAAAATAAAATGTTTCATATAAATCATAAATACAAATGTATGGGGTTCCCATGACATATTTCTATCTTTGTATGTGTACAAATACAAAATCTTGCCACTAGTCAAATTGTGAGGCACACATATGTTAATCTGTTTTATTAAAATAGAGTTAGTCTAGATTATACAAAAAAAAAGCTGAGAAAGTTCTCTGTTTTTAGAATGTATATGACACATGTATGTCTACTGAGTGTTACTAGGTTTTTGTTTCTTTGAAGGATTATTTAAAATACCATAACATGCTATCTGATTTTATGGTTAAGAAAATACAGAAATGTTACAGAAAACCATTTTGCCACACTTGGAAGAGACTTAAACTTTTAACTGTAACAGCATAACTAGTACCAGACTAGGCCCTCTTACTAAAAGGAAATATAAACTAGGAAAAACTATATGAAGCTATTTTTCACAGTAATTTATCAATAGGCTAGACAAGATTGTGGACCCTGAAAGACTCGCAAGACAAGAAAGGAGTTCTGTGATCATCTCAGTGGCATCTCAGCTTTCTCCCAAGCAGGACTGGTGGCCTCACTGATCAGAAGAGGAAGAGACTGGTGACCCAGGCTGCTGAAATATCAGAAAGTGCAAGGCTGATATGTTATTTGAGAAAAGGGAGCTGTGCTAAAAGGAGCCCCAGCAGTATGTGAGAATGTGTGAGGACTGACTGAGTCATTGGCCCAGGACTGGACTCGTAAGTACAGAGTGAGACTCTCCAAAGCCTAACAAAGATTGTTTTAAGGTTGAGAGCTGAACAGTAGTATCAGAGGGCATATGGAGCTGGATTCATTGGAATTCCAGCCAGCCAAAGTAAAGTGACCTGACTGGGCCTTCAGTTCAGATTCAGAGAAATGATATCTTAAGTGTAAGGACTATTCCCTAGAGTTAGGGAATACCATAGGAAAAACTTAAAAACCAAAAAAGTGATATAAATAAAGCTGCACAAAAACAAAAGTATTCACTAACGATTCAGCTGACAGGCATTAATAATTTTTTTAAAAGGGTAAGCATTGTTTAAAAAAGACAGCACAATCTGGATGCTTTATAATTGATGATTTATTATTTCTAGTTCTCAGACATAAGAAAAAAAGCCAGAAAAAAATTATTCTAAATTGAAAGAAAACATAGTCTGCATAAAATTATACCAAATATAGAGACATTAGAATTAGCAGACAAGAACTTTAAAGTAGCTTTTATAAATATTTTAAAGGACAAGATGATCATGATGAATAAACAGATGGAGTATCTCCAAATGGAAATAGAAAATACAAATGTAAAACAAATGGAAATTACAGAATTGCAAAGTACAATATTTGAAAAAAATTCACTTTATAGTTTTAATCATAGATTGACAACACAAGAAGGGTTATTGAGCTCAGTAACAGATTATGACAAATTAATATGTAACTCTGTGATTTGAAGAATATATAGGAAATAAAATAGAAGGAAATGAGCAGTGCAGGACCTGTGGGACAACACTATAAGTTACAACAAAAACATATTGGCATCTTAGAAGGGGAGGTGATAAGAAAGAAGGGTGGTGGGGAGAAGGGGGAGAGAGAAAGGTAATGTGAATAAGATAGTAACAATATTTAAAGTATAATGGCCAACATTTTCTGGAATTTGGTAAGAAACATCAACTTAGCCAAAAAGCTAAGAGAACATCAAATAGGATAAATTCAAAGAAAACCACATCCAGATACATTATAATCTAACTGATAAAAACCAAAGACAAAAAACAAAACCCTAACAAAGCAACAATAAGGAAGAAATGTCGAAGGCAACCAAAAAATAATGACACACTATGTGCAGGGCAACAACAGATGTGTGGTAGCTGATTTTTCACCAGAAACAACAGAGTAAAAAATTTCAATGAAATGACATCCTTAAGCACTGAAAGAAAAAGAAAAAAAGAAAAAGAACCTGTCAGTTAAAAATTCTACGTCCAACTGAAATATTCTTCAAAAACGAAGGTAAAATGAAGATATTTTCAGATAAATGAAGACTGAAAGAATTCATTAGCAGCAGCCCTGCACTGTGGAAAATGCTAAAAGAAGCTCTTCATACTGAAAGAAAATTACAACAGATGGAAATTCATATCTAGGGGAAGAAAAGAAAGAACAGAATCATGTGAGCAAATATAAAAGACTATATGTTTTTCTTTTATTTCTTAAAAAAAAGTCTGATTCTTTAAAGAGTATGACAGAGAATTATGGCCTGTATAATGTGTATGGATGCAATACATACAGACACACTTGAACAGATACACCATATCACAAAAGATGAAGTAAGTGGAACTGTAGTTTAGCAAAGTTTTCCTGTTTTATTTAAAGCAGCACCATACTAACTATGTGGACTGTTAAAAGGGATATATATTATAGTCTATAGCACAATCCTTGAAAAACATTGCAAAGAGGTATAGCTAAAGTATTTATTTCTCATTTTACTCTTAATAGCATGAGACTTGCTCACTCACCACAGGGTTCATGGCCAACTCTCCTGTATTGAATGATAGGTTAAGAAGGGAAGAGTATAACAAATTAATTTAATGAAGTTTTACACAACACAGGCGCCTTCAGACATGAAGATCCCTGAAGACCCAGGGAAACTTTTTATGGTAAGTTGGATTAGCAAAGTGAATAGCGGCAGAGAAGCATGAATGGACAAAGAGGGTGTGATCTAATGATGACAAAACGCAGGAGACCCATTAAGGCCTGTTGTTCATATGCTCCTCTGTGTCTCTGGAAGACATTTCTTCCCTCCACCTTCCCTGGGATATGGAGCAGGGCATTGGCCATGGAGGACCTTCAGAGGGAAAGGAGAAAAGATCAGAGACCTTCCTAGATTTATGGCTTGCTTTGGGAGAGAGAAACTCTTAATTTCTTTGACTCAGGAGGGATAATGGGGTGGCGGGAGAGGAAGGTAAAAGGTCAGAAAGACCTTGTTTGTGAGGCCTTCCGATCTCCTTCAGTTGAGAGGACTCGACATGCCAATACCCCATACTCTGAGGTGTATTATTCCCCCTACTCTGAATCAGACATAAATCAAAGTACCAAAACCCAAATGTAAGGCTAAATAGAAGGCCTTAAATCTCCAATACTGTTGAAAAATATATATGTATATATGAAATATGCTGAAAGGTATGTATTTCAAGATAGGTTAGTTTTAGTTTGTCTGAAAAAATGGCAGACTGTGCGAGAGCCCAAATCCACTTTGAAGTATTCAAAACCGTATAAAGTACAAACATTTTTGAAAGATACCTATTGTCCAGCTACATCTGACTTATGAAATAACATAAGCAGAGGTTGGGATTTTGATTTGCTTTTACATTGTGCGTATGTATTATTTATTTTTTCTTACCAAATATGATTTGTTCTTTATTCAATAAATGTTTAAATAGTTTTATACTTTGAGTTCACCTAAAGAGACAACATTTACCTAATACTTAGTTTTCTAGGAATTTTATAAAGTCTCTGTATCATATATGTATGAATTAAGTAAAGCCTAGTTATTCAATAAATCTCAAATTACATTGCTAGGATAATTATCCCTTTTTGTTTTTCAATGTGGCATTGAGTTTTTACAGTAATAATCTTTATTTATTCATTTTTTTTTTTTGTTTTTTTTTTTTTTTTTTTTTTTTTTTTTTTTTACTAAATCATAGCTGTGTACATTAATGCGATCATGGGGCACCATACACTGGTTTTATAGACCGTTTGACACATTTTTATCACACTGGTTAACGTAGCCTTCCTGGAATTTTCTTAGTTATTGTGTTAAGACATTTACATTCTACATTTACTAAGTTTCACATATACCCTTGTAAGATGCACCGCAGGTGTAATCCCACCAATCACCCTCTCTCCACCCACCTTTCCCCTCCTTCCCCTCCCTTTTCCTCTTCCCTCTATTCTTGGGTTATAACTGGGTTATAGCTTTCATGTGAAAGCCATTAATTAGTTTCATAGTAGGGCTGAGTATATTGGATACTTTTTCTTCCATTCTTGAGATACTTTACTAAGAAGAATATGTTCCAGCTCCATCCATGTAAACATGAAAGAGGTAAAGTCTCCATCTTTTTTTAAGGCTGCATAATATTCTATGGTGAACATATACCACAATTTATTAATCCATTCATGGATCAATGGGCACTTGGGCTTTTTCCATGACTTAGCAATTATTAATTGGGCTGCAATAAACATTCTGGTACAAATATCTTTGTTATGATGTGATTTTTGGTCTTCTGGGTATATGCCTAGTAGAGGAATTATAGGATTGAATGGCAGATCTATTTAAGATATCTAAGTGTCCTCCAAACATCTTTCCAAAAGGAATGAATTAGTTTGCATTCCCACCAGCAGTGTAGAAGTGTTCCCTTTTCTCCACATCCATGCCAGGGATTTTGTGATAGGGGCTAATCTTACTGGAGTTAGATGATATCTCAAAGTAGTTTTGATTTGCATTTCTCTGATGATTAAAGATGATGAGCATTTTTTTATATGTCTGTAGGCCGTGAGAAACTTCTCTGAAGAAGACAGGTGCATATGTATTATTAAAGCCAGTCATGTAAGTGGTTTTTCTTTCCCTTTTCTTTCTTTCTTTTTTTCCCCCAAAGCACCCTTTCTCCAATTGAAATCCCTTATAGAAGATCAAGATAGAAAAACAGATACAATAAGCTGCTCAACATCATAGTGGGAACTTAGCAAAGGATTTCCTATCCTGGGATCTCTAATGAACTTCCATTGAATGTCCAGATAAGTTCTAGAAGATCATGGCTGTGATACAATTTCCTTATATATATAACATTTTAATTGATACTTTAGATTCTATTAAATAACTCTCTTACAATCAATGCTAAAATTAGAATAATGACCTCCATGTTATTTTGTTTGGGGATAAAAAAAGTATTAAAAATAGAGTATATATATATAGATAGATAGATAGATAGATAGAAATATATCTTAGGGTTGATTTTTATTTTTTATATGATACTGTGATTTTAAACTAAGGTTTAAAGTTTATAAAAGAAATCAATCTTCTATCAATTTTCCAATTCTTTCACTTGTCTATCAAAATGACCAAAACATTGGGTGGCGCCTGTGGCTCACAGCAGTAGGGCTCAAATGACCAAAATATTGCTTCATTGCCAAAGTTACTTACAATGGCTAAAAACACCAAGGTGTTCATTTACTTCTGTCTTTTATCTGCTATTGTGTCTTAATTCAACCAGCCTAGGTATTAGAAGGCATGACCATTGATATGAATACTCAGTATCAGAAGGAAATTGACAACCAATTATTTCCCAATTTTAAAATGAAGGGAGTGGTAAGGTTCATTGCAGTTGTCTCTCTTAACTCAGATGAATTTTTTAAAATTATTTATAGATTTGTCTTAAAAGTCGACACCTACATCTTGCTGAGTCATTAACTATTTAAAATTATTAACATACTAAACAAATTGCTATTGTGTTGACTTGGTTAAAGCTCCACTTTCACACTGATTTAAAACAATGGGCATGTATTTTCATTGCATGTGAATTTTTTTTTGTCTTTGAATTTTTCATCAATTTACACAAATAGGTGAAGAAAAACAATAGTATCACAGACTCAGGAGGGTAAAATGCAATAAAGTTCAGGATGTACAAAGTTATAAATCTGAAATATCCACTTGTGTGGGATAAATTAACATAAGTATTCAACAATTAAATCTGAAATGAATATATTTCTTAATTACCAAACATTTAATTTCATTTTACAAGCTTATACTTGCATTCTTTATAGCTGATGATCACATAATTCTTCATAAATGATACGTAATGAAGAATTGCTACATAACCTTAGAATATTCATCAAGAGACATATATATCATTGGGAAATCACACTTGACTTATACAACACCAGTAGGTAAAATGCAGTCTTTTAGCTGCCTACATCTAAAATGAGTGGGTACATAAAATTCTGATTTCAAAAATTAAAATAAAATCCACAGTAGACCAAGACATTGAATTAACATCTCTCAGACAAAACCAAAGGAAAACTACATTATTTTCCTTATTTTGGGTTGAGTTAAAATCATTTTCACTGTTTTAGATTTGCCTTCTTAAATAGCAAGCTGAAACTGCCTTTTGCAGAATAGAATTGGGGCAAGAGCAGTTTATAGAACCGAAGAGAAAAGAAAAGAAAATGAAAGAAATGAAAAGAAGCCAAAAAGCTTCAGAAAATTTTGGTGGCATAAACTGATCCCCATTTCTTGGCTATCTATTGCTATTTGACATATTACTCCCTGAACTTAGTGCCTTAAAATCACAAGAAATGCCATTATAGCTCACAGTTTCAATGGTTAATAATTTGGAAGTATAGTGCTGCTTCTAGCTCAGCATGTCTCATGAGGTTTGCATCAAGGTGTTGGCCACAGCTGCAGTCATGTGAAGGATTAAGCAGGGCTCAAGGGAGCTCCTAGTTCCAAAGGAGTTCACTCACATGGCTATCAAGTTAGTGCTGGATTTTACAAAGAGCCACAATTTTTCTTCACTTTGGACTCTTCCAGATCTGCTTGTGTGTTCTCACATCATGGTGGCTGATTCCCCTTAGAAGGAAAATGAGAGAGGAAAAAAGATGAGAGAGAGAAAGAGAAAACAAAGGAAGTAGAAATTGTATTCTTTGTATGACCTAGCCATGGGAGTTAACGTAGAAACTTACCTTCTATTTATTAGAAGCAAGTCACTACAACTGGCCCAAATTCAAAGAGAAGAGAGTGGGGTTCCATCTTTTGAAGAGGGGGTACCAAAGAGTTTGCAGACATACTGAAACCATTATAACAGCCTTGCCAGGGCCGCCATTAGAATGGATTTGCTCCAAACGTTTTCTGGTTTTGTATAATGCTGGTGAAAGTTCAAAGTCAAGAAAAAGCAAAATTGTCATATTTTATTCATGGATCTACCCTTTGGTAAGTGAGTGGCTAAACATCTTGGCTTACTTTCCTAATAAAACTTCACATAATGGAAATTATGGATAATTCCTATGAGAAAATAAGGGTCTTATTATTTCAATTTGTGTAATACAAGTGGCTTAGAAATTAAGATCCCCCAAACAATGAAAGTCCACAACATAATGCAACAGCAAATTTGAAAACAAATTAAATGGATTAAATACGTTCCAAATACAGCTCTGTGCCTTGTTGCATATTCTTTGGCTAGCATAGTACTGACAGTGTTCACAAGATTTAAGACTTCCTGTATTGCTTTTCAATCTAATATCTCAAGCACAGTTAGATTTTCCATCTTACACAACTATGGATTTCCATTCTTCAATACTTTCTCTGAGCAGACGGTGTAACTGTCATTAAATTGCTTCCTCTTCCAACTGTATTTCAATTAGTGGTAACATTTCTTCTGTTACAAACTCTTGAATTCTATTACCAATAAAACAGTTCTTACTATAGAGACGAATAAAATCTTCTAAAAATAGTTTCTGAACTGACACTGTTAACTTCTCAAGATATGAGAAAATTTTATAGCCTTGTTTTTCTTGGTGTACGTGCAACCCGGAACTAGCTTCCACATGGTTCTCTCTTTCCCTCTTTTGTTTGCTTTTGTTTTGTTTCCATTCTTTTTTTCTTCTTCCTCTCTCTGCTTCTGTCTTTGTCTCTCTCCTTTCATTCTTCCTTTCTCTCCTTCCTTCAATCTCTCTCCCCTCTTTCCCCCTGTCTCCTCTTTCTCTCTCTCTGCCTCTCCTCCCCTCCGTATCTTTCCTTTTAGCAGGAATCAGCCATCATGATATGAGGACACTGCAAGAGTCTCACATGAAGAATTCAGTGCAGCTTCAAGGGTGAGGTGAAAAATTTAGCAATACCGAGCATGCAGCAGACATCTCGATAATAATTCAACAATAAAAAACAAAATTAGATAATTAGCAGTTGGTTTACCCCACCAAGAAGCTATCAATTATAAAAACAATGAAAGGAAAAGAAAGTGATTTTTGAAGGATAAATATTAAGAAGTATTACAGTCATTGTATAATGCTGTAGTCCATATGTTTTCTTAAAGTTGTAGGAAGGAGTTGAAATGTTAACAAAAGAGGGAGAGAATGTCCCCAACTCATACTTGACCAATGAAGTAGGGTATTTCCTAATATATTTTTAGAACAGGATAGGATATGAATTGAAAGACATACGGTTAAGCAAGGCACTGATGTGACATCACATGGTTTGAAACTTCTCACTTAACTCATAAATAGAAAATAAGAATAATATCTCGGAAAAGACAAAAATGAAGCTCTGAGATCAGTAATCTGAGAGGGGTAAATAGAATGCTCTTTTCACTTCTGTGATCTAGGGAATGCTTATTCTAACATCAAGGCAGACACTGGAACCTATCTGAATATATATTTTCAATATAAGTTTGGCCTCTTTGTTTTGGTAGGAGACAAACCCTATTTAAGCTTATAAGTTACATCCTACCTATTCTGAAAAAATAAGAAAGAGACGAAAGAGACTGGTAGATAACATTTTCTTATTTCAAGAGTTCAAGCTTCTTAAAGAAATAATACTCTAGTTGTTTTCCTTCTGGACTCAGATATCCGTGATGTGTTTCCTGTTTTGCTGAAACAGTGTTTTTCTAACTGTGTTCCTTGGAGCCCCTGGGCTCCTCATAGCTCTTCAAAAATGATCACGGTTGGGATGGGAGACTCTGACCTAATCCCTCAACCCCAGCTTATTCTACCTCAAGAAGAACCAATCTAGTTGTGTCTTTTATATACAGAACTTACAAGTAAGTGCCATGTCAAGAAAGGACTTCACAACTGAAAAGAAAAAATTGAAGACCCCTAGTCTAAGGCACTGGAAAAACAAAAACAAACAAGCAAACATACAAAACAAACCACTTGGCTGTTAAGAGTAGAATAAATGACAGAAAGCGACCTATTCTAGATCTGGACTCTACGCTAAACTCTGTTTCTGAGAAAGTCAGGCATTCCTCTGCCACAAGTTCACAGGCGGGCTCACCACTTCCCTGTGCACTCTCAGTGTGATGGTGGATTCTGAGACACAGTGAGACTCCTGGAGAACCAGCACGTAAAGCCCTTCTCCATTTCCTTGTGTTTGACCCCGTTGGCCTTGTAACTTTCTCCCATCACTGCTGTCCTCTCTGCCATTACCACCCATGCTTCTCAAAACTTTCTGTTGGCTGACTCCACCCAGGCTTCCCTCCAAACTTGGGCCTAATCCTGCTTTCTTTCCCTCTTCCTTATCAAATTTGCCACCCAGGGGCCTATTTCCTCCTTTCTGTGTGACTCATTAGTTAATATGGTAACCAGTTTGTCCCTATCGTGATAATAACTAACCAACTATTCATTCCATCGTTTGTATACTTGCTGACTAACTCACTCAACAAATATTGTCAAGCTTTTTATTCCTAGAAAAATTTTAATTTAAGCAACTATAACAGGTCAGTGGAGTGACACATTCAGTCAGGAAAACTGCACACAGCACCCCATAAATTGCTGCTACTACCCCCAATAAAGTATTTATTATGGTTTGTGGCATTACGATCCTTGTCTGTGTTTTAGTGGGGAGGAAGGGGGAAGAAGGAATGTTTCTGGGAGAAAGAAACATTCTTCTTCTTCTCTCTCTGACACTAACTACTTGGCTGATTTTGAACAAATTGTCTCAACTTCCTGATCTCAGTTTCCACTTCTTTAAAATGAGCAAGTTAGAGCTAGCTATCTTTAAGCCTCTTTATAAATCTTCTCACCAGGAGATGTGCTCTTTTACATAATATACCTGTAACCATTACAAGATGCTCTTCATCTACAACTCCAAAAAGGAATAACTAGTAGAAACAGATTATTAACTTGTTCAACCAGAGAGGTTGCTAACTCCTTATAGTCCCCCTACTTCAAAATGCTTGACTCACACTAGCTCCCTGTCTCTTGATTCACTTAAGGACCATTTAGTTCAATGTTTTCAATATTTTCATAAACACACAGCCAACTTAATGAACATAGGGATCTTCCCCTAAAATTCTATTATGGAAATTTTCAAATGTGCAGAAAATGAAATAGTATATTGACCTCATCTATAAGGGACCCACCTAGATTCTACAATCAATGTTTTACTATGTCACATTACTATTCATCCCTCTACCTAACCATTGATTATGAAGATAAGAGTCTTGGTAGACAATATTACAAACGAGGTAAAATTATCAAATTTGATAATACATTGTTTGGGGAGGTTCATAGTTTATCTTTAACCATTACACATCCAAATATGGTGTATTAGAGTTCTGTTTTGCTCACAGTGTTTTATGTTTTGGTTAAATTAGAAATAAAAATTAATACATTTACCACATGAAAATATCAGTAATTCCTGTATGTCTGAAGATGTGTTTTCTAATTGATTAAATGGATGGAAGACTATCCTTTTATTCATCAAGTTCTTCCTTTGTGCCAGGCAGTCAGGACATACACAGATCTTACCCAAAAGGAACATGTTGAAAAGAAGTAATAAAATACAGCAGCATATAACATACAATTGTATATGTAATGTATATGTATATATAAATATACATAGCAAGGAACCCATAGTGGACTCGCTGGTGTACAAACCAGCCATCATCAGGATGATGTGAGCTGGATGGCGGAAAGCTCTCAGCTGAATCTATCTCTGGTTTGCTCTCAGCAGCACAGAACCAGGAGCAGGTCCTTCCCAGGGGACACCCCACATTCAAATCTGGCCTGTGTAGGGATATAAGGGCCTAGTCTGCTTGCCTCAATGGGGACCTAATCGAAGGGTCATCCCAGTTCCAGACCTCCCCAAGAGGTCAGCTGAAATCTTTTTTAAAATTTTTATTTATTTATTTTTTTAATGTTTCAGGTTAATTGAGGGTACAAAGAATTAGGTTACAATGTTTGCATTTGTTAGGTAAAGTACCTCTTATAATCATGTCTCACCCACAAGAGGTGTACCCTATATCTTAACGTTATGTCTTAATGTTCCCATTAAGTGGGAATACACCCAGCCCTTCCCTCCTCCCCTTTCCCTACTCCCTCATTTCTCCACCCCCCACCTTGAATTGATTTGAGTTTTCCTTTTATGTGGGTGTGTGTTAAATCATCCACTGTTTTCATATTAGAGTTGAGTACATTTGATTTTTGCTTTTTCCATTCTTGTGATACTTTACCAAGAAGAATATGTTCCAACTCTACCCCAATTAATACAAAAGGTATGAAGTTTCCATCTATTTTAATGGATTAATAGTATTCCATGGCATACATATACCACGGCTTGTTAATCTGATCTTTGACATCTTTACTGAGACTTCATCAGAGCTTGACATTACCCAATCATTTATTCTTTGCTCCCTCCCCATGGGTATTGAACCCAAGCAACTTACTAATAAACTTTCTGCATATAAACCCATGTCTCAATGGTCTATGTTTCAGGGAATATAATCTCAGGCAGAACTTAACTGAAAATCCATTGTACTAGAATGAGTTATTTTTCTGACATCATTTAATCATAACAGTAAGATTTTTCATTTATATATCACATATCAGAACTAATAATTTAAATGTTTATATAATTTTAGTTAAACCCCAGAATTCCTTTATATAACAGGAACTATTATTATCCCTATTTCACAGACACACTGATGGAACCTTTAATTATATAGTCTCTAAGTAGCAAAGCCAGGATATGAACATAACCCTTACTGATTGGGTCATACCACATTTCCTTCTTTAATCTTGCTGACATAAAAGATTGTAGCATTGACCTAACAATTTGTGTTCTAGTCATCCTATACTTTATCACTCTCTAGATTTATTCAGGGGTTTACTTTGCATTACACATGTCAAGGTGAAAATGACTTCAAAATCAAAGGCATGAGGAATGATGGTTGCTTACCCTGTACTGATTTCACAGTTGTACCTGTGAAATGTTGAAATGTTGAAAATGTTGCAGATGGAAGCAGATGAGAATGATTCTAGCTAGCCTTTTGCAAATGAAAGCTATTTTGCCACTTAGTGACAGTTCAATGATTTAAATGTGAACGCAAGTCAGCAATAGAGAGAAGAAAAAAGAGAAAACAGGGAAGAAAATAAAGGTGAAGCTGGGAGAAAATTAAGACAATGTCTAATTTAAATAGTGTATTGCAACTCAGGGTTCCAGAACAAAATATGTCAAGAAGCTTTGGCCTTCTTCAGTCAGGATATAGTAAATGATGTTAGTAATAAAATACAGATGTCATAATTTGACCAAACCACATTTCCACAGAATAACAGGCAGTCTTTTGAATTATAATCCTCTACATTTAATGATGTTCCCTGGTATATAGGAAAAAATCAATATTCACTTATTCCCTTTAAAGATTCTCAAAAAGCAATTCCCAGAACTACCTTCTAGGTGCAGTGGGTAAGGTAAGGGGAAGGAAACAAGCTATTTTGAGCCTTCACCATGTTTCAGGCATTGTACTAGACCTACTCTATGTACCATCTATTATTTCGTTTTGTCCCCATGAAATAAGATCAGTACTAATATACATCTTCACCCTCAGGAGCTTTCATACTATTTGAGTTGTCAGGACTGACAACGCTAAAAAAATGTTGGCAGTAGCCAGTGCATTAATGTATTTATTTGGCAGATATGCAATTTCTTTCTACATATAAATTTTTAAATTAATTTTAATTTTATTTAATTGACATAAAAATTACATATATTTATGGGGTACATAGTGATCAGATCATGATAATTAGAAAATCTAGTATGTCAAACATTTATCATTTCTTACTGTTGGGAACATTTAATATACTCCTATTTGAAACTATGTGACATATTTTTATTAACTATAGTCATTCTAAAGTTGTACAGAACACTAAAAAGTATTTGTCCTGTCTCATAGTAATTGTGTGTCCTTTAAGAAATCCCTTCCTATCACCCCCTTCCAGCCTCTAGTATCCTTTGTTCTACTTTTTGTTTCTTTTAATCCTCATAGTAACTCTATGGGATGAATAACTATTGTGGGCATTCTAAGACAAGAAAGGTGAAGTAATTTGCCAAAATTACACAGCTAAAAAAAAAATTGTAAGCGTTAGGATTTTTATCTAGACAATTTGAATCCAGGTGTGTCCTTAACCATGACACTTCACTGACTCTGTTTTTGGGGTGTTTGTTTTTGTTTTTTGTTTTGTTTTTTTTTTTACAAACAAACATAACCCATTAGCAGAGCAGCTGTCGTCATAGGGATATGAGTGACTGTTGCCTTCGCAATAACAGCAGCAGCCACAGAAATACTTATAGAGATATAAATATTACTAAGTGTCAAGTGTTATGTGAAGCACTTTACGTGCTTTTTGTCATTTAAGATCCCAAGATTAAAAAAATATATTTTAAGAGAAATAAAAGTGCCTGACAAGAAGTGCCATAAGGCAACAGAAGTTGAGAAATTATCACTAGCTGAAGTGAGGATAGGAAATAGGAGGAGTGCTTCATAGCTAAGGGGGAATTTATTCTAAACCCAAAGGAATATACAGAGAAGGCAAATTAGGATTTATTAAGCTCTGTGTGCCAGATCCTTTATTAGGCTGCTTTATATGCATGATCTCATTCAGCATTATTCATCATTATTTCCATCTATAGATGAAAAATTTGAAGTCCAGCCAAGTTAAGTAACTTGTCCACAGTCCAATGGCTGGGGGCGGGGGGTTGGCCAGGACCAGCCTTGGTCTGTTTGTCTCCAAGCCATTACCATTCTGCTGCTCATAGGATTTGGATTTCCTAAGAAATGACAAAAGTCCCAGCTGGGGGATCGGGGACAGAAATTGGCATGACGTGACTAGATGAAAATACCTGGGCCATCTAACCAAGCAAAGTGTTCATGTAAGTGGTAAAAGGAAGTACCAGTAGAAAGGTAAACTGAGACAAATTATGGCAGAATAGGATTCAGAATTTAAATACTGTACTCTAGACCAGTGGTTCTCAAAAACAGAAACCAAGCACCTAAAAAATGCCCGTTTAATGCTAACAAACTCCACATCTTTTTTGTTATGGAAAGATAAATATTCTGCCACATTTAAACACCATCTTCTTTTAGCCATTCTCTTTCTTTCCCAAGGAGAAACAGTACAGCGTTGACTTCTGCATCACATTCAGGCTTTTGAAAACAGCGCAGTTTTCTTCCTTTTTATATTACTGTATCTTAAACTGTACTTATGAACCTTTAGTTTAAGTTAAGAGCCCTAATGCTTATTCTGAAACATGCACTTGATTATTGCAGAGATGAATAGGAGTTCAATAAGGAGTAGGTGGATGAAGACAGATACATAAATCATGTTTGCATGAATTTTTTACATACAGAAGATTATTAAGATTTTCAGGTTAGTAAGTTAGTAGGTTAAGAAGTTCAATTAATATTTATCTTTTTACTTCCATGTTTGTCTCTGAATCCTGGATCCTATTTACTAAAAACTGTTACTTATAACTCCTTAGTCCATATAACAAAGGTAGCAGGTTCTTGGTAGCAGCATCAGAAACACTTTTGTTTAACACATGCAGAGTTAAGGCAGATTAAAATACTAGTTTCTGAAAATGCCAAGGCAGTACCAGTTTTTCAGACCCCCCCATCCCCCAGTTCTCTTACTATGTGTGATGAATAAATACATTTATTACAGGGGAAAATGAAGACACAAGAATCAAAACTTCCATCTCACCACCATGATGATAGTATTTTGGGGAAGTCAGTGCAGTCACAAGCCAGGAAAGACCAGCAGTGAGGAAAAGCTATAGCATTCAGGTTGGCAAGAGGAGTTTGAGACATGATGGGTCCTGGTTTTCATCACACGTACCAAAGACAGTTGCCAAGAAGGTAAGGCTAGAACCACCAATTCTTTTACTCTCAGAACATGCTCGGCATTTCTAGCTGCTATTTTAAAAGTGAGAAACCTCTTTCTTGTGTTATTGATATATCTCTTTTACCAATAACTTAGAGCAGTAAAATATAGGCGTGTCTCTATGGAGCATCCTCCATCCCCCAAGTGTGGATCATCCCCTCCCTTTAGGCTTCCAGAATCTCATCCTAGAGACCTACCAGGGAAGGATAACCAAGCTTTTATCAAGCAAACTGTTATGTTGTATAGACAAGGCTCACTCACTGAGGAAGATGGATGCATTTGGCTCAATTATACATTTTTAAGTAAAATTATGCAAACGCTTTTGAATGTGTGGCTACTTGGTTATTAAACTCACGAATGAAAGATACAAATGGGGTTTATCACCTGACCAAACATTCTTTTCCTCAATCAAACTAACACCTAAAATGGACAAGGTCCAGGTTGAGGCATTTTGAGTGTGGAACAAAAGCCATCACGGATCTATTCCATCTGGTTTCCATTTTGTCTGAATCATAGACATTAATACACAAGCACCTTTGTATGGATATCTCTACCATGAGAATACAAACAGTATTTGGAACTCTACCTCTGCCAAGTGACTAGATTAAAGGAGCAGCAGAATTCCCTCTTTGCACAGAGAGAGTGACATTCAAACACCATGAGCACCTGGGAGATGGTGAGTACTCACAAGGATTTGTGGGTGAAGGAACGGATGTAACAGATACCTACAGGCATGCCTCATAAGTAACTGCTGTAATGGCCTCGTGCTAACAAAAACTGAATTTCCACCCATTCCAGCCCACCCCCTCCAAAAAGAAAATCCTCCTCTCCAAACTTTTCCCTGGTTTGAAATTCTTAATGCAAGAATATTGCAATAAAGGAAATATGAGCATTTGGTTCATTAGTCTCTCTCGTGCTTCCTGAGCTATAGACACTTACAGAGAAGGATGCAATTATTACATACTTTCCTGAAACCCCTGAGAGAAGAGAGACCTGAAAAAAATGTAATCACACTAACTACAAATAACTGATCTAAATAAAAGTATCATCTGTGACTTCATCCTGGATTATATCCAGTCCATTGTGCTAAATGAGATACTAATGAAAACATTTTTAAAGAGATTTCTCATTTCCACTTCTTTGCATTTAATTTTGAAGCTATGCATACGTTGTTAATAACTGTTTCTTAATCTTTGCTAAAATCTCTGAGAACACAGATGCTGCCTGCTGAGGTTAAGCCAGAAGGAGCCTCAGAGACTCACCAGCTGGTTTGCTGTAGGCAATAAGAAAAATACCAGAAGATGGCACTGCAACGCAGTCTTGTCAAGATTATCTACCCAGTAATCCTTTATTAGAGTAAAGTTAGATGATGGGCTTCCTAGTGGAGCTGCTTTGCAGACCAGGTAGCAAGTTGGGATCTTAGAGTCATACACCCACTGTCTACAATGACTACAATCAGTCTTTATATTTTATTCTTTGGGTGATGACGTTAGTCAGGCAAGTTAATCACAAGGGTTAATCTCTTATGCAAGCTTCTAAAGAAAACTGAGCCTACTGCCAGTTAAGAGTAAAATTGGAACAAATTTTACCTTCAGCCTTTGGAGAATTTAAAAAAAAAAAAGAAGATTTGGGAGGGGAAATGAAACTTTGAAGAAGTAACTGACATGGATAAATTTCTCATTTTTACAGTTTTCACTTGTGAGCATACAAGAGTTAAGATGTGGCAGAGGACAATTAAAATCTAGTTTGAAAACCTACCATCTTTCTGTCCAAAGAATCCAACAGAGTCAGGTGCAGCAATAGCCACTGGAGAATGAGGATGAAATCCTAGAAAGGGGAACAGCAGAGGAAAAAGCCCCCAAACTAAACATAAAGTCCGTCCAAGTCTCGGGTTGGCCCTGTGTATGTGTGACAAAAATCAATGCAGATTGGAGCTAGTGTGCAAGAACTGAGATATGTTCTACTCTGTGATAAGCCAGGTAGGGTTTTTCAGTTTGAGTCTAACTCAGTTAAAGTGATATCGAAACAAAAACATCACTCTTTGGAAGAATATAACAAAATTTAGAGTCCTTAAAACATAATATTTACAATGTTCAGGATGTAATCCAAAATCATTCAACATATACAGAGCAAAGAAAATGTAACTCATTCTCAAGAGAAAATACAATCAAAATGAAAAAATTCCGAACTTAACCCAATGAATTCAAAATGGATATAAGTAAAGAAAAATATCATAATGTTTAAAAAGAGAAAATTTGGCAATACAAATTAATTTAATGAAAAATCAAATAAAAATTTTAGAACTGAAAAATATAATGTCTGAAATAGAAAACTCATTAGCAGAGTTAAGATGATGGAGGAAGAAGTCAATGAACTTTGCTCTTCAAAATATAAGAAAATGAAAACATAAGCCATAGAAAATTGTTCCATACATACATAATAAACATAACACACATTCTATAATATCACAAATACTACATATATGTAATCTAAAAAAATCTTGCATTCTGAATATATGAAGAACTCAAATTATGAAGACAATGACGAAATAAAAATGGGCAAAAGCTTTGAATGGGAGTCTTACTAAACAAGAAATCCAAATGGCCACTAAGCACATAAAATAATACTTAATTTAATTAATCGTCAAGGTGATGCTAACTAAAACCACAAGATACCAAACCCTTAAGACAGCCAAAATTGAAAAGATTAATAATATGTAATTATTATTAATTACATATTAAGTTTATTATTAATTACATATTAAGTAAGTGCTGGCAAATCGCAAAATGACTAGAAGTCTCATGTATTCCTGGTGGGAATGCAAAATGGCACAAACTTTTTGCAAAATTGTTTCACAGCTCCTTCTAAAACTGTGAAGCTACAATATTCCATGTACGATCTACACTGTACATTCTACAGCTACTCATTGTTGTCCATCCAAGAGAAATAAAGCATGTGCCCACACAGGACTTCATACAAATGTTCACTGTGCATCTATTCACAATAACCCAAAATGTGAAAGAACCTAGGAGCCCATCATCAGGTCAATGGAGAAACAGATGCAGTAAACATGTATGAAGGATGACACTCAGCATTAAAAGAAATAAACTACTCTTTTTTTTTTTTTTTTGCATGAATATCGAAATTATTCTGAGAGAAGGAAACCAGAAACATGAGCACATACTCTATGATTCCATTATACGTGTATAAAATTCTAGAAACGAAATCTAATTCATATTGACAAAAAGATGAGTGGTTTCCTGGAATTGGAGGTGGCCAGAAAACAGATACAAGGACATTTTTAAGGACAACAAAAATACTATGTATCTCTGTCATGGCAGTGGTTTTATGAGTATATCCATGGTCAAAACTCATCAAATGGTACACTTTAAAAGGGTACAGTTTATTGTATATAAATTGTTCCATAAAAACATTGATAACAAACACAAAGGGCATGCTATATAATACAATTTTCTATTTCTTACATTTTTAAGAGTTTCCACAAGTGACTATGACAGTAAGTGACTCAATAAGCAAACGTGCACAATATAGGTAAGAAGGTTCACAGAAATTAAAAGACACTTTCAAAATTACTCTTTCACTTATTAGTAAAAAAAAAAAATTAAAACTATCAGATATATTAAATGTTCATTGAATTGGCAAAACTTAAAGGTTGATGATGATCCAGAGAGTTGAGGAACCATCTCATACACTGGACACTATAAATTGGTTCAACCTTTCTAAATGGCAGTTTGCTTGTAGGTTTACAAATTGAAATGCACAGAGGATTAGACCCAGCAATTCCAAAGCTGGAAAAATACTTTTCCACATATTTATCACCTAACCCCAGTGAGAATGGCCCACATCATAAGGTCCCAAAGCAACAGATTCTGGCATGGGTGCAGGGAGCATGGAGTACTCACACACTTTTGGTGGGAGTGAAAAGTAGTAATAATCTCTATGGAAAGAAGTATGGAGATTCCTCAAGGAACTAACAGTGGACCTACCATTTGACTCTGAAATCCCATTAGTAGGCATTTACCCAAAAGAAAAAAAGACATTTTATCATAAAGACATTTGCACTCATATGTTAATAATTGCATTCATAATTGCAAAGATGTGGAAACAACCCAAGGGCCCTTTGATACATGAATGGATTAATACATTGTGGTGTACGTGTATATGATGGAATACTATACAGCCATACAAATGGAGATTTTGTATCTTTTATAACAACCTGAATGGAACTGGAGGACAATCTCCTAAGCAAAGTGTCATGAGAATGGAAAATGAGCTCATATGTACTAAATACTAGAAAAGAGCTAGAAGATTAGCAACTATATGCTCACATGAGAGAAAAACTCAATGAAATCTAAGTAGGAGAAAGGGGAGACGGGGGTGGGTAAATTCCTACCCAACAGGTATACTGCACACTTCCTGGGTGAAGGACACAGCTACAACTCATATTTTAACCTTAGAAAAGCAAAGTATGTAGCCTAATTGTATGTACCCCTATATTAATTTTAAATTTTTTTTAATTTAAAATTTAAATTTATTTAAATTTATTTAAATTTATTTAAATTATAGGGGCAGTGCCTGTGTCTCAAAGGAGTAGGGCACCGGCCCCATATGCCAGAGGTGGCGGGTTCAAGTCCATCCCCGGCCAAAAACTGCCAAAAAAATAAATAAATAAATACTATTGTACATATACAGATACTCATTGAAGCATTGTTTATAATACTAAAAATAGGCAACAACATAAATGTGAGCCATAAAAGAGAAATTATATAAAGTATGAGACATTAAATTATGGAATACTATTTGTCATTGAAAAGAATGTGGCTCATCAATATGTATTCACATAAAAAAATAATTAACCATGTTATTAAGTAAACAAAAACAAAAAAAATCAAGGCCCACAAAGTACATATAGTATGATATAATTTGGGTAAAGTAGAAGAAATATATATATGTACATGTATGTACACATACATATGGTCTGTGAGCAAATATATGTACATACAAATATATCGAATATATAGAAAATTCTTCAAGAAACACGCACACAAACTGTTAATTGTGACTTCTCTGGCAGAGATCAACTGAGAATAAGAAGGTTCTTTTGTCACTTTGTTGCGCTATAAAGTATTGTTCATTCTATCTAACAAACCACATTTTTCCACCCATTAACTACCTCCAATTTATCATCCCCTACCCATCCTCTGGTAACTGTTCTTCCACTCTCTGTCTCCATGAGATCAATTGTTTAAAAATTTAGTTCCCATATATGAGGGAGAACATGCACGATTTCTTTTCTTGTGCTTGGCTTATTTCACTCAACATCATTTCCAGTTCCATCTACATTGTTGCAAATGGCATGATTTTATTATTTCTTTGGCTATATAACATTCCATTTTGTATGTATTTCATAATTTTTTTTATCTAGTCATCCACTGGTGAACACTGAGGTTGACTCCATATCGATACTGGTGTTTCAGGTTTTTGGTCTCCATGATTCAAAAAATGAATTCATGGACCACAGATCAGTGGTAAGACAGGATTTATTCACAAAGAATACAAAATATTCTTCTTAGTAAAGTATCTCAGGAATGGAAAAAAAAATATATCCAATGTACTCAGTACTACTGTGAAACCAATTTATAATAACTCAAACTTGCATATGAAAAATGAAACACAATTTTAGCCTAAGATGAACGAGGGACGGGGAGGTAGAGGGAAGGGGGTGAGAGGCATAGTAGAGGATAGTAGGGGGACCACAACTATAGAGCACATTGTAAGTACAACTTGGATCTACCATGTCCAGAGCACAAATGTCCTAATGTTATAATTGGGTAAATGAGGTGAAAGCTATATTGATTAGTATGATGTAAACACTCCAATTTGTACAAATAATCAACACACTGAAATTGGAATAAATGTATTTATGATCTATATACAAAAGACTTAATAAAAAAATAAAAAAATAAAAAAAATAAAAAAACTACAAAACCAAAGCTCCTGGCGGAGAGAACCCACGAGGAGAACAAGCTCTCCTGCTCTCTCTCTGAAGTCTGTCTCTGGCTCTCTGCTCAGGTGTATACATAGTCCTAGGGGGTTGTTTTGGGGGAACTCAATGTTTACTTCTAGGGCATTGGTCTTCTAAAGTTACAATCAGCTGTCCATTTAGCAGCAGGGATGAAAATCTGAGGCCTTAGAAACTCACATGAAATTGACCAGGCCATGAAATTGACCAGTCCTAGAAAAGGTGGGGTTTCCCCTTCTGGCAGAAGAGCACTGTTAAGGAGACACTAAGGCACCAGTGTCTCCCCCACAGTCTTCTGGCCCCTCTGGCTACTGGAGCCTCTCAGGGACCCCTGCCCACCCTTCAGCCTGCTGGTTCAACCAGCTGCCACTGCATCAACACCGCCAGCACTAAGGCAGCAGGTCTTGGTGCCCCCTGTCCTGTATCAATATCTTACCTATTGAGAATGAACATGGGAGTGCAGACATCTTTTTAATAATACTGACTTCAGAGGGGGCTCTAGTTTGAGAAATCTACCCATACTCGAGATCACAAACATTTTCTCCAAGATTGTCTCCCAACAATTTGCATATTATTTACTTTCAAGTATTTAATCTATATGTAATTTTTTATTGTACATGGTAGCAAGTAAGGATTTGGTTTTATACGAATACCTTCTATGGATAGTCAAGGATATTCTGTCCTTTTGTCATTCAAAATTTCTACTGAACTTTAATTTTTTAACTATTTTTTTTTAATTTCTAGAAGCTCTTTTTATTTTTAAATGTAATTCTAGTCTTATTTTATGGAGGTACTACCTTATTAAATCTGATAATATTGATTAAAATTATAGAAATATTTCAGGGGGTCAGTTTGTCAGTCTGTTTATTCAGTCTTTGTTCTTCCATGATACAGGTTTTATTCCTGTCTTTCTCCTCCATGATCCAGACTTTTCTCAAACGTTCAGTGGTCTAAAGGGATTCAGTCATTGGTCTGAGTGACAGGCACATGCCTGGTAGCTGTGTGGATCTGGACGGAGGCTGCCCTTCAGACTTCTCAGAGAAAGCAAGTAGGGAGGCATCAATTACCACTCTCTGCCCACCCCATAAATGCCAGAGTAGGAAGAATTTTAATCTAAGATACTTCCACTCATTCACATTGCCCATGTTCAGGTTCATTCTTGTTTTTTTTTTAAAGACAGTACTCCCCTGATCTTTGGTCCTAGAGGTAATTTCTAAGATAACTATGCTCCACTTCTGGAGAACGTAAAGGTGGGTGGTTCAGACTTTTAGATCACTTGCGCTATCTTTAGCTACATGTCTCACTGTTCTCTTTCTGGTGAATCCACCCTGGGCTTCTGTTGAGAAGACTGTATTTCCCACCACTGTGGAATCCCTCATTCTAGGCTATGGCTTCCTCCACTTGGTTTCATTTTTCATTACTCTTGTACTCATTTTACATTACAGAAATGGGTAAATTTTTTACCTTCTATACCACTCCTCCCATTTTTTTCAGTCTTTTGGGTTTATCTCAAGTTTATACCTTCACTGCAACTTTAATGTCAAAGGATGTGAAGTAAATGCACATTCTCAAATAATTACCATTACTTGGAGGCCCAAGAACTAAGTTTTAAGCCGAGAAGAGTTGGCTGTCACTTGAGACAGGATCATTATGTGGTAGCAAGAGGCTTCCAGGAAGAATTATCAAAAAGGTTTTCTAAACTAAGACGTTCTAGCCAAAAGAAAAAAAATGTCACTGCATTAGAAATTTCACTGAAAAGCCACAGAATAGTTTCTTATATTGATGGGAGTGGAACCCAAATTTTAAGAGTATGAGAAGTTAATAGTGTGCACCCATGAGTGGCAACCTTAAGCTGTGCCCTTGGCATTAAATGTCAGATGACACATCTCTATTAAAAACTGCACTTTTGATTATTCTTTTTGAAGCATTTGTAAGTAGTTTCCTGTCCTTTCGGAGACCTCTGGATACCAACTTGAAACATGTCTTCCTATTTTTATTTCTGCTTAGTATACAAATGTATCATAAACCCAGGTTATATTTTGTCCACCACTCCAATTAGGTCAGCCTGTTTGATGCAGCCCAGACCTCATCTCCCTTTGCCTTACCTGCGACTGCACGCCACATGCAAGCTAACCCCAAATGCCTTCTCACCCACTTGGTTCTGGCCCTGAGAGAAGAACTGAGGAAAGAATGAAGCAGTGAAGGGTGATTCTTGGGGTAAATGCATCAGAGTAATAGTAGGATTAGAATCCCCTCAAGGGCAGCAAGAGGGTCTTGTCTTTTTTCACACACTAAGAACTTAGTGCAAACACAATAAGCACTAATTAGGTGGAATTCAATTGAGTCTACATTTTCTACCTCTGTAGTACTTAAAAGTGTCAAATAATCCTCCCAGCACATCATGTACAGGCAGGAAATTATAGATGTTTCTCATCCCAGATACTGACAAAAGGCAGAGCACACGTTATCCAATTTGAGGTCATCTCACATATCCTAATGTGTCGTGTGGTCAACAGCATTAATATAAGCATTGCTCCATTTTTATTCATTTCTTCCACAGATATTTATCACAAGCTCATGGCTGTGCTATTTAGGCACTGAGAATACAGCAGTGAATAAAACAGACAACATCTCTGCCCTCATGGAACTTACTCAGTGTTTGGATATAGGTTATTCATGCAATGCCAAAATGGCAGCCTTAAAAAAATCAAATTATTTCAATTCTTCTACTTTGAAGAAGAAAAGAATTAATTGGTCCTTTCACAGAAAAGAATATACAAAGCTGTGCCCCCTACCCAAAAGCACCAATTGTGGGGCTTTGCAAAGTTGCCATGGTTGGTAACTTGGGTCAAAGAGGGATACTGGCACTAGTACCCCAGGAGAGAGGCAAGATGCTGAAGAAGGCTGGCTGTGTCTAGAAACTCCACCCTTCACAGGCACTCATGATATTTAGAAGCAAATTAACCCATTCACTTAAGGTCTGTGAATGTCTGGGTGCTAGAACAAGGAGCGATCAATGGCTGACTTAGTCTTGCTGACTTAATGACCTTGTTTTCTACATGGTCCAATTTGCAACTTAATCTGGAACACTGTAATTCAAAGTGATTTTAATACCACAAACACTAGCCAAAACTTTTCTTTCATCCTACTAAAGGTTATTTGGTTTTATCTCATCCTTGCAACCTTACAAAGATTAGCAATGATCCAGTAACAGGTGCATCTACTATATTATACAAATTAAGTCAGAATTGCTTAACAAGTTACCTTTTCTGATGCTGTATATCTTATATGCTTCCTACTCCTCAGAAATGTCCAGATGTAAAGAAAACCAATTACATTTAACCAGAAATAGACTTTGAAAATAATCTTACATATTTTTCCTCCTTATCGTTTTAATTTGTGCCAGTCATAATGTACCCTAAAACAATCAACTCATGAAATATAGTGATTATACAAATTATACCAGCTTTTATCTTTACCCTTATTGTATTTACTTTCAAAACTTTGAAGCCATAAATCATAAATAATAGAGTTATCTTACTAGGACTAAATGTCACCCTGTTTATTTGGCTCCCAATCATGGCAAAGATAAATAAGGAGAAAAGGGAAAAAGATAAATCAGATCTATGTAGTGTGATGCATTCACTTCTTCCATTTGTCTTATTGTGTCAGCTCATACCCTACAAAAATGTTGCTATTAAATTGTAAGGAGGAATATCTGTCAATATAATCTTGAAGGCAACCGCAAACAAATTTAATCAACAGAGAACAAGGGCAGCTAATAAACTCCAATGAAAATTAAGAAGCTGTTCAAGAAGCAGAATGAACATTGATGTATTGCTCGAAAATACAACTATCATTTCCCTAAAAAGTCTATTTAGATCATGTTCTTTAGATGTCTAGATTTTGGCAAAAGCTCCCTGAAACCGAGGGAAGGTGATCACACAAGTAGATTATACTGATTTCATCACCGATGGTGGAGGGGTAGGTAGGGCATAGGGGACTAGCATTCCATGTATTTCAGGAGAAAGAACAAGAAGCAGAAGAAAATAAAAGCAGTCGGAGATATGTGCTCTCATTTTCTTTGCTTGCTGGTACATGACCACCTGTTTCCTGTCTATAGGGAATGAATATTGCAATTAGAGTGGGAATTCAGGTGGGTGAAAGGAATAGCTGTGTGTTCTGATGAGATCACGATAAAATAAGCTTCCTGCTATGTCACAATGCTGGAGGATGGGATTCTCTTCTGTCATGATTATGGCATGTCCAGAATCACTGAATCATATTCCCAGACACCTGGATAGGTCTATAGGAGGACTTGTAAAAAAGACCCTGGACTGGTTCACACTTGGGAGTCTGATCCATGTTACGGAATGGGATTCTGCAGACATGTCAGATTAATGACGGAGACGCTGTGGTCTCTGAAAGAAAATCAGCAAAATGACAAAACAAATCTGACAGAGTGGACTAGTCTAAGAGTTAATGCAGAATTTAGAAGGGAGTGGTGATTTCAAGCACAGTGTAAGTCTCCCACCCTATCATGTCTTCACCTCTCAGAAAGTATACCCTGGGCAGCAGAGAGATATGGTATAGATCAGCCAATCTCACACCTTAAGAATCAACACACTCATAAGAATCAACGGAAGATTTTGTTAAAATGCAGACTCTGATTTGGTAGGATAAGGGGAAAAGGGAGAGAAGGGCCAAGACTCAGTATTTTTTCCCAGGTGATGTTAATGTTGCTGGTACATATACCACACTTTGAGTCGGCAGGGTCAAGAACACTGTTGGGTCACTTAGATAACCAGTTTACTGTTGGGGACCTCTGTGAAAAGGCTGGTCACAAAAGCAGAGGGAAATTTCCCTGGGCTGGAGAACACCAACAGTGCTCTCCAATGCAGAGGAGGACCAGGCCACCAGTGGCAGCTGCCAGCAGGCAGCGTAGTTCACAGAAGAGCTGTAGGAAGCAAAAATGAGTAAGAGGGCAAGACTTAGTGCCAGAATGATCTAAGGGAAGGTCCATCTTCCCAGCCTTGTAATCTTGAGCAAGCTGTTTTATATCTCTGTCTGTTTCCTTATGGGCAATACTTCCCGTGGTGTTTATGAGGATTTAGTGAGATTGTATAGAAATATTCCTGGTCCCTACCAGGTGCACAAGAAATGTAGGTGTTGCTCATTTATCTTTTGAGTCTCATCTCCATTCCCAAGCTTCCTGCCTGTAAGCAATATTACCCAGACCCCTTGACCAGCTAGTTACTGATTAACCTCTGATAACCACTGGGAGATATTGGTAGAAAAGTAAAAGGGATGAGAAAAGATCAGCCACTTTTTTTTCTAGCTCTGGAAGTGGCAGCAGCAAAGTCCCCAGAGCCTCAGAAGTGTGGGCTCATTGACTCTGACTGCAGCAGCTGCAGCAGCAGTGAAAATGGCGAGCAACTATAGGTGTCTGCCAGGTGCTGCATCCGTGGCATGGGGATGGCAGCTGCAGCAGCAGAAACAAATAACTAGGGGCTCCAGAAGTCTCAGCAGTGATTCCAGCAGCATCAGCAAACCTGGGCTCAACGACTCTTGAGGGTCAGCGGGAGTGCAGGCTCTTGGCTTCCTGCAGAGCCACAGTGGTGGCAGTTTTCATAACAGCTGTGATCCTAATGACTGTGGCACCTTCAGCAGCACAGCCCTTGTGGGTTCCTGAAACACCACTGTCCCTTTTGTCGCTCAGCTCTAGGGGGTAGAGGCATCTCAGACTATGAATGAATGAGGTAGGATTCATCAGTCCCTTTAGCTTTTACATCTGGAATCAACCAGTAACTACTGTTAGAAATTAACCTAGATCTTGGTGCTGGGCCTTTTCATAAAAAGCGTTGCACTTTTAAATGTTTTCTATAGGTGTCTATAAAAAATGCTTTTTTGCAAGGCATTTTACTTAGTTGACAGCACCATTCATCTGTGGATATTTAATGTTAATTAAGGATAAATAATGGATACCAGATTATTAGGACAATTATATTGGTCACTTTTGGTTTATCAATCTAGTAGTTTTGTATCAAGAAAATCCTCCATAAAACTTAGTGATCTCATGCAAGAGAAACCCAGGTCTACCCCTTAGTAGTTATTGGATCTCCGCGAGCCATTTAATTCCCATTAGCCCCTATTTCCTTTTCAATGAAAAGCAGAGGGTAATAATTTATACAGTTGTGGTAAGAACTAAAACACTGTAGAAACTGTACATCTCATTTGACCATCCAAAAACTGCTCAAATGTGTTTGGATCCCATACTGGTAGTAAAACCAAGAAATAGCTGATACTCTCTTAAGCAGCTTATATTTGTGTTATAAATCAACATGGGAAAAACAAATAGCCCTTTAGAGAAATCCACAAAGGGTGCATTCAGGTTGCAGAAAAAAATTATATGTACATGGCCAAAACCACATGAAAAGACACATAATCTCACTGAAATTCTAAAAGCATAAACACAAACAATGAAATCTAGTTTTAACTGACTAGATTAGAAAAACTAACAATTTATAATACCTAAATGTCCTGAAGATGTGAAAAAAAGAGACATGTGAAAACAATATTGGAGGAACCAAGATCAGTACAAATAATTTAAAGGACAAGTTAGCATAGTTGCCAAAGCACTGAAGTTTTTATAAAGTCTGTATCTTTAATGCACAATTCTACTGGTGGTAATTTATCCTCTGGCGATATGAAGAAATGAAGAGATATGTACCAGATTATTCATGGGATTGTTAATAACAAAAACTGCCAGCAATTTAAATGCTTATCAAAGAAGGATAACTTTAAATAATGGTTCTTACAAACAATGAATTAAGTTAATTCGTTGACATTAAAAATTACTGCTATATTTACATGAGTATATATGTTTAGGGAAATACTAACACCAATCCCAGAATTTCAATGTCTGAGAACAATGAAATTGGGTTTCTTGCTCATGTCCTAGCCCAATGCGAGTGCTCCAGTTATGGCAGGGTGGAGAGTCCAGGGAGATATGCTCCCCTCAGTCCTGCAGACACCCATGCTGATAAAAGCCCTGCTGTCCTCAACATCTGGCTTCTTGCTGACAGGAAATGAGGAGGGGGCCCTACATGGATATTTTTTATGGACCTGATCCAGAAGTGGCACGCATCCCTTCAACTCCCATCCTGCTGGCTAGCACTCTCTCAGCCATACCTAGCTGCTAGGGACTACTGGCAGTGTAGTGCACTGTGAAGCTAGAAATAAATAAGAGAAGATGAGTTTGATGGCAAAGACCAACTTACAAAGTCTGCCATGGTGTTTAATTTGTCAACTTCCAAACTAGAAAATTAAGAGAAAAATGCAATGTACAGAGCAGCATATGCCTGTGTGTGTGTGTATACATATATGTGTGTACGTGTATAGATTCATTTACTTATATTTAAAATATATTTTGGAAAGGCATATATGTATATGTAAACATATATATTCTATTTTTATATATGAATATTCAAGAAAATAACAAGTGGTTATTTTAAGGAGGAAGACTAAGGTTTTGGTGAGGAACAAGAATTTTCTCTTTATGTTACACTTTTTCTTTTGGTTACATTTTTTAAAAATTAAGTGCGTATGACTTACATTTTTAAAAATCACTTTAAGCAATCACAAAAATAATCCAGTTGTAAACACATTACTATTATTCATAACTTAATTAGAACATTATTCATTGATAAACAGAAGCCATATCCATTTATCAATGAAGAAAGTGCTTAGTAAATATTGGATGAATTAAACAACGGGTAAGGGAAGAAACTATATAAATCATACAAAAGTAAAGGAATTCAATGAAGGGAAGAATCAGGAGATGTTACTTTTGTCATGGAAGCTGTCTTGAAGAATATAGGATATGAATTAGGTTTTGAAGAATGTCTTAATTTGGAACAATTAACATGTGTACGAATACTAGATCAGAGTATTGGGCAACAAGAATATCCAAAGCTTAGAAAATGAAAGCAAAAAGACAAGGGCATAATCCTGTATGTTTAGAACTATTGTGTGTTCATCAACTTCACATCGACCGTTGGTTTCCCTCTTTCACAGACGTTAGCACATTCTATCCCACTCTGTTGTTTTATTTTTTAGCCCTCGATATGACCAAGATTTCTCATTCTTGTCTTGTTTTCTAGGTACCTGCTCGTTTGCTATTTCTCACCATTCCCTGAGCCTCCACTACCTCTTACAGGAGCCTTCCTGCCTTTATGGCACCATCTTTCTGTGGCCCATTACCAGGACTGGGGCTCTGGGATTTCTACCATCACTGCTTTCTCTTGCCTTCAGCCTCCTGCTCATAATCATGTGAGTAATGCAATTTTAGTGATGGAGGTATATTTTCCTTCACTTCAGAAACCTTTGTTTTGTGTGCCATAGTTAAAGAAATATGTACGGGGTTATGAGTATTGTATTTTATCAGCCAGAAGTAAGGACATTATGTGGGGAGGAATGGTGGCTTGTAAAAGATATTATACTGCTTTCTGCTTTCACTCTATATCCTGCAGGTAAACTGACTGATATTTTAATTTCCTCAGACTCTTTTGAAAGCTCTCTAAATGAATGTTCTGAAGAAAATATATAACGTTGGTTATCATACTTTATGGTTATTACTGTGTACACATTAAATGTGAATTAATGTAATAAAACAGTGCATTTCACATAAAAATACTATGAATTCCACTGCTGCCTCTGACATAACACATGTATCAATGTAATTATGAGTTACAAATCTTTGCCAAGAGAGGAAGTAACATTTATTTGATATTCACTTATTGGGAGAATTCGAAACAAGCAAAGCACTTTGATATTGTACTTGTACTTGAACCAGTCCCCTTACTTGAGGTACCTTTTAGGAAATTAGCATTTGCTTTAGACTTAGCTTTAATTTGCTAACAGGTGGTGGTACTGGAAATGTTTAGGAAAGATTGGTGTCAGTGACAGTTCACTGACAGAATGGATAAGTAACTCTCACCACTGAAGTTTAAGGAGATTCTACTGTTTTCTCCAGATATTATCAATTTTAACAAAATACAGTATTAACATTACAGTAGGCAGATAAAATATGGACATTACAGGAAATTGTTAGATGCTAGCTATTCTACAAAAGGCACTAACAATTAATAAATGCACACATGGACATTCAATTTGGAATATACATATATGTATACATATTTTATTAATTCTACTTTAAATGAACCAGTCAAACTTCATTAAAAATTATACTTATCAGTTAATCAATTTCACACATTTTGTAGAAAGAAAAGAAGCTCGGGCAATATTTATAATTTATAAACTATAAGATCATATTTAACAATTATTCTATAGAGTCAAATCCTGACTATGAAAGAATTCCTTTATATCCCCTATAGCATCTAGAAGAAAAATTGGGGGAGGCTAATAATGTACTGTCATGATTCCTCAGAATTCCTAATGTTTACTCCCTGCTTCAGATCTACAGATAGCATATCATAACAAAACTCAGCCACTGTGGGTATAATGGGTGTATGTGTATGTCCCACAGGGAAAGGATTACATTTATACCACAAGTTGTCAATCCCTATTACACATGTGTCCACATAAATCATTCCCATCTCCTTGATCCTTGCTAACATCCTCCTCCTCCATGTTCAGGAACTGGGCAGAGAAGACTTCCGGGAAGATGGACCTAGCCCCTAACCTAGGAATGCGCACAAGCCTAGTTCTGGACAATGTAATATAAGGAGTACCTTCTGAGAATGAATTTTTCTCTGTAATAAGAAAGGAATTATATGAGGAAAAGTGCTCTCTGCAACACAGCCTCCTGTGTCCTGCCTATGAATCTATCTCAAATGAAATTCTGAGGCTTTCAACCACTGCTGCCATCTTGAAATTATATAGGAAAGACCAAGAAACATCAGCCCAGCATCTTGACTTTGTTCAGTCCAGAAGTCAGCTAACAGATGCCTGCCTTTGCATTTCTTAGAATATAGTACAAGTAAATGGCTCTTTTTACACATTATTACTTGTTTTGTTTTGTTTTCTTTTTAAATTATAACATTTAAAGTTTTAGTTTCCAGGGAAAGTAAGAAACATGTTTAACATTCTTTATCATAGGGACTCCAGAATTTCTTTTAATTTTTTCCGCTGTCAGTTTGTTAATTTGCTTTCCTATCTATCATACAGTTATCTGCCTGTGTGTGTTTTTTCCAGCCCATCTTGCCAAAATATATTGTTGACATTTCATCTATTTTAATTACTTTTCTCTTTTCTTACAACATTTCTTTTTTTATTGTTGTGGATTCATTGAGGGTCCAAGAAACCAGGTTACACTGATTGCATTTGTTAGGTAAAGTCCCTCTTAGAATTAAAAGATTATTTAAGTACCTGTTTGAAATGTATGGTCATTACTATAAATTGAAGCCATCTGGGTTGTGTGCTAATCTTTCTAGTAATGTTCAGAGGAGTCAGTACAAAAGTGAGGAATCAGGAAGTTTGAGTTCAACAAGAACTGTTTTGTTTTTTTTCTATTTTTCAAATAAGTACAATAAAGGGATAAGACAACAAGGGAGTTGGGGGCATTGCACAAAAAGGGGGATTATAATGAAAATTATAGGCTTTAAGCAAGAAAAGGAGGAAAGGGGACATGAAGGGATAAAGTGAAATCCTAAAGAGGCCAGAGAACTCTTGCAGAGGGCATATTGGTGTATATTGGTGAAGGCTGATAATCTGTGAACTGCATTTCCAATATAGGAGAGGGTGGTTAGACACTAGAATGCTTAACATTGGACTAGCACTGGTGTCCCTCTTGAGAGGGGAGGCTAAATGAGCCAGAGAGGATTACTTTGGAGACCCGGAGTTCAGAGCCCAGAGAAATAAAGTTGATATCAAAAATAATGAAGACACACACGCATAAGCACTCACAAACAAACACATACATGTGTTATCTCACTCATAAGGAGATAATATATTTAAACATCCATTTTCCATCCTTCCTCACATCCATTTCTACCCATTTTTTGCCTACTTAGTGCCCCGTGAAGGTTGATAATCTGTGAACTGCATCATCCAATTTCCCCAGTCCTGTGGCTTTCGGGTGAATTTGACTAAGGAAACTGGACGGGACACAAAAGTTGTAATATTTACCCCCATTCCCCAGCTCTTGCCTGTGGCTCTGGTAGTAGCTGCTTACCAGGGTTACAGTTTCTGATGGAGGCAGGTATTCTTTTTCCGGAGCTTCCAGCCATCTATTTCCACGTTCCTAGGATGACTTCATCCTTATCATTGTCCTTTTTCAGTGAAAGTACGGCAACAGCTTCATGCAGAGTTCTTGATCATTCCACGTATGTTCCCTTAACCAAGATCATTGCCCTCAAAATAGTCCCTTCATCTAACTTCTCTCAATTACACTTTTCTTTTCTTTTTTTTTTTAATTTTAATTATTTTTTTTATTAAATCATAGCTGTGTACATTAATGCAATCATGGGGTACAATGTGCTGTTTTTATATACAATTTGAAATATTTTCTTTTTTTAAATTTTTTTTATTGTTAAATCATAGCTGTGTACATTAGTGCAATCACCTGTACCCATTCTAAGATGCACCATAGATGTGGCCCCATCCATTACCCTCCCTCCACCAAAACCTCCCCCCTCCCTTCCCCTTCCTTGGCCCTTTCC